>JAHWFO010092815.1:0-11187 GCA_023313115.1 Rhysida immarginata | reverse complement strand
GATAACTTGTCCCATCCATAGTCATATTAAAGAGTAGTATTAGTTCTAATAATTTTGTATTAATCTTCTTACTAATACGAACGGCGAATTCGTCCAGCATCGCTATCCGCCATGTTTTCATAACTTGATTTCGTATCTTTACCGGAAATGATTCCAATTTCCTATGACTTTGCTCGTTAAGCTGTGTTTGGCGCTGTTAGATGAGTCGGGGGATTCGTAAACACTTGAAGATGGGTCGTACAACTTATCTACGAAGTACTGTATTCTTATAATCGAGTCAGAGAGCTATAACCTAATAAAATGAGTCCTATGATCTGGAAATTGCTGTGAGTGTAGGTATATACCCGTGTGTAAACTTGTGTATATTGTGTATACATGTGTGTAAATTTGTGTAAATATGAATGTATAAATGTGTAAGTAGCTGTGAAAATATATAAATATGTAAAAATGTGTAAATAAGTATATACGCGTATAGTAAACATTCCGTTAATGAGTCTTAAGACTTGTACAGTCGGGTCAATTGACCCGAGAATGGCGACTCGGAAATTCGGGTCAAACAACTCTTACCGACATCTGTGTCCAATGACTCTTTTAAATGGGTCGTATTGGAAGAATCATAGGACTCTCACAAGCGGGTCATATTAACCGCATATTGCTGTGAGTGTATGAATCAGCGGTTTACACACTGGCAGCCATGGCTAGTGCTAAACCATGTGATCGACAGCGTTCTCTAGCGATAAATATTAAAATTAGAGTGATAAATCTTTACTCTTTGGCCATCTCAAGTATACCTCAAGACCTTTATACCTCATATCTCAATATCCTTGCTGCGTCTTGAAATGACATTAGTTGACACGTCCATCGCCCGAGACACTTCAACCTGGGACTGGCCTGCTTCCAGTCGTCCTCTCATTTTACTCCCTTCATGGATACGATCTACCATTAGCGATTTTTATCGAATGCTCAATTGCTAATGAAAATTAAAAAACACGTTTTTTATGGCACGTTTATTATGACACGTATATTATGACCTGTGCCGCAAAGTCAATGAGGTAAGTGTGTTACGTCACCAGTGGTGAGGCAAAGCCAACTAAAAAGACAGGCCAGGGCACTAAAAAGTCACATGACCAAAGTAGATCCAGCAACAATCCAATCTTCATTGCTTCCAACAAACGAAAAAACACTGATTGTTGAAATCCAAGATGGAAACAATGAATATTGGATTGTTGCTAGATGTATTTTGGTCATGTGACTTTTTAGTGCCCCGGCCTGTCTTTTTCGTAGGCTACGTGGTGAGGCCACCAAAGTATTTAATGTACAGGGTGTTGCAGATAGCTACAGGGCAGTATGTCGGATATTCTTTCAATCTTAGTACGGAGGAATAGCACCTCGCTTCTGTTACTACAAGGGAGTGGTCGTTCAGGTCATCTAGTTTAAGCAAAATCTGGCTCGCTCCTTACCTCCCTTCCCCTTGTGGAACTTGCGAAGAGCTCGCTTGACGATTCCCGCGAACCGTGCCACTCACAGGCTTTACTGAGACTTTCACGAATTGACCATGAAAATAACGCCTTACCTGCAATGAACGTGGCCGCTTTGAAGCGCTCGTGATTCGAAGTTCTCTCTCTCTCTCAACTTTTTTCCCATCTCGCAATCGCTCAACCTGCGCGCTGATTGGTACTCTACAAGATAAAAAGAGTAGAAGGTAGCGCAGGTTGGAGCTGCGCTGCCATTGGCTGGAGCAAATCAATCTGCATGACGTCAGAGTTTGCCAAGAAGAAGAGAATTAATGGTGCTACAAGGATAGGAACATTTGCTCATTTAAGGCGATTGAACTTATTTGTTTAACTAAAATCATTATTTTATTTTTGATGTTATTTTTATTGATATCGAATCATTTACTTTTTTTGTTGTATTCTTTTCCATTATTTGTCTCTTTATATTTATTTTAAATAGAGAAAAATTCACGACCGGACTCGAAACAGAGAACTTCAGGTTACTTCCCGATGCTATAACCGCTAAGCCATTGTGGATATGGAAGATGTTGCTATCAAACATGTCCTATAACTGTGAATTTATTTTTTAGTATTTTTCTCTGTTTAATTATTAATATCGTGAGGTATGACATAAAAAAATCCTCCTAAGACAATTTTCAAAATATTATTTTTCTTTTGCTTCACTTTATTTGATTTTTGATGTTATTTTTATTTAAATTGCATTGTTACTCTTTATGGTGTATTTTTTTCCATTTTTTATATTGTTATATTTATTATAAATAGAGAAAAATAGTAAATAAAATTTCATCGAAACAGAAACTTTGGGTTACCGAATTACAGGTTATATGTAAGCTGTTGCTATCAAAGATATCCTATGATAATGAAATTTTCTTTACTATTTTTCTGTATTTAATTACTAATATCTGGAGGTGTGGCATAAAAAAATCTCCTTAGACCTTTTTCAAATTAATATTTTTATTTTGTTTCACTTTGTCATTTGATTAGTTTACTTTGATTTTTGATGTTATTTTCCTTACCTTTATTGATTTTACTGGCTATTTGATAAGCATTAACATTGGCCAAAGGTCAACTTTGCCAAACATTGATTGATTTTTATTTATTCAATACTGGCTTTTTATCTGAAGATAGTTTTATAATTTTTTTCAATGTACTGATATTCAATAAAAACAATATGATCCTAATACAATTCTTTGCGCACCTAGTACATTTTTGTTACCTTTATTTCTTGGTGGTGAAATAAAAGCTCTTAATCTTATTTCTCGTTTTTCGTAACAGTTCTCTTTCTGCTACTTCAGTCTCATTTTGTAACTATTTAGATGGAATAGCTCCATTTTTCAATATTGGTCGAAAATTACCGATTTTATGTGGAATTAAATTTTCTACGTGAAATCTTTGGAGCTGATTTGTATTTTTGACACCAAATTTTAGCTAAGTTCATTATTATTAATTTTGCTGTTGTTTTGACAATAAAAAATAGCATTTTTAGACATCTTGCTGATTAATCATTTAATTCAGATAATTACTGCTATTAAGAAGACTAATTGTTACTTTCCGGACAACAAATTGTTTTTCTATCGAAGAGCCGTCTGCTCCAGCAAACTATGACGTCACAGCCCAGCTGTTTCTGATTGGCTGAGCAGTTTCTCTCGGGAAAGATGCGAACCTACGCTACCTTCTACTCTTTTTATCTTCTCTTCTCATCACCGATGAGCACAAAGCACGTTTTTTTGCTCGAAAATTCGACGAGAAGCCTTTCTTATTTGTTTTCTCTTTCTGTATTTTACTATTTTCTGTTTTTCCTCCTCTCTTTCGCTATTACTTGACGCTCTCATTTCCGGACTTCTGTCATTTGCTGTCGTCTGCTCTTGGCTCTTCTTACTATTCTCTCTATGTGAACGTTTCTTTCGCCTGCGCCGCCTCTTACGAACTGGTCTTTGGATGGAAGCTAGTCTTTCCCCCTCCATAGTTTGTGACACTTACTTTTACGAAGCATGAATTTAAACTTTTCCACTTATACCAATGGCCTGGGTTTGCTGGGTACAACGTACTTGTATTAAATTAACTGGAACAAAGAACAACCAATCGGGAAGTTTTTTTATAAAATCAGCTGCCAATCGGAGACCGGGGACAATTTTGCCAATAGATGGAGTCTTTTTTCGATATCGGCCCTTATGGACTTCGTACGAAGAGGCGTCACTTCCTTAGTGATTCGCCATCTTGGTTCCACACAGCCATTGCTAGGAAGAGTTTAAATCATTTTTTCCTTTTGAAATTAATTTTGGGTCATCATAAGAAACATAGTAATAAAATATAGTTTTATTGCAGACTTTCTGATCACTTGTGTAGCCAAAATAGGTCAGAATCAGCATATGTAATGCTTAGTAACGACATGTGTGGAACCAAGATGGCGCGTTGCCAAGGGGTGGAGCTAACTGCTACGTCACTCATGCGAAGTCCATTACAGACAGGCCCGTAGTCGGGGGGGGGGGGGCCCCCGACGACCAACCCATTATGGAAAAAGGTCCGGAATTTTTGAAAATCGATTCCCCCTCCCCCCCTGAGATAACGTCCTGGCTACGGCCCTGCGAGATCCACCTTTATCTGAAATTTTTAGATCAATACCCGGCTTTAAATAGAAACCGGCTTTATTTACGCCCCGGCCTCAAATCGAGCTTTTACGGTAGTGCTTTCCTCCCCTAAATGAAAAATAAACGATACAGGGTGATTCTAAAAGGTCGTGGCAAAATGAAAAGGCAGGTGGAGGGCAAAATTCTGAGCAAAAAAGTCTAATCGCGTTTTTCGATCTGAGGCTCCGTTAAAAAGTTAAAGCGCTTTAAAGTTTCGTGACGTCACTTCCGGAAATCTATCTTCTACAGACGCTGAAATCTATCTTTAAAGCGCTATAACTTTTCAACGGAGCCTCAGATCGAAAAACGCGACTAGAATTTTTTGCTCAGGATTTCACCCTCTACCTGCCTTTTCATTTTGGCACGACCTTTTAGAATCACCCTGTATAGCAGATTCAGCCAATCAGCAAGGTTAGATTAGGTTAGGTCTGTTTTAACCAGGGCGTCCTGAAGCTCAGCCAACTTTACATTTGGGCCTTATTAACCGGAAGTCCGTGTTAATCGAGTCCGTATTATCCGTCAGTTAAAGTACAGTGGCTAGAAGTAATAGTGTGTCAATTGAATACTAAATACAGCCTGAGAAATGTAATGACAACTGATGACACCGCCAGATGGCATGACTATCTAATGCGCCAACAATTACTCTATAATGCATGCAATTCAATGTAAGTTTAACAGCATTAACACTTTAAAAATACTTGTTTAATAAAATAAAATAAGATTGTAAACTTGAATAATATGCCATTTTTCTCATTTCTCGGTTGGTTTTCATTTGTTTTACGGTTTCGTTATGTGTCTCTAGGACGATTATTACTAATAATTTGTGTGAAATTAAAATGCCGAATTATTTGATTTGATTTTGAAAGTGAAAGATACATTCACACTGTGAAACAGAATTGAAACAGAATTGCATTCAGATATGTTGAATGATATTGCAAAATCTTTGTCTATGAAACGTATAAATCCTGTTAGATGCAATCTCTATAACACTGCAGTAACAAATAGCATTATCAAGTTCTACGTTCGTACTCGCTTGCATTTTGGATGCAATCTCTATAATACTAAACAAAGAAAAACGTGCAGTACGTGAGAAAAGTAAACTTTTAAAGCTCAGACGTACATAATAAAATATTGCATATTTGTTTTTATTTAGTTACCATATGCAAAATGATAATAAAAAAAACTAACCACACTCTACATGATTAAATAGGTTTTGTAATTAGATCGTAAAAAAAGTGTTTAGAACAAAATGAGGAATTAACAATATTACCGTAAAAAACATAATTTATAAAATCACAGAAATCATAATTATAAATGTGAAAAATTGTAAAATATATAAAGAACATTTCAACTTAAAAACCATTACACTTTTCCATATAATTATCTTCTGCGCTCAACTTTTTATAACAATTAAATAATACTTTTTGTAATTCGATTAAATAATAAATAAAACGAATACTGCCTTGAAAATCATTTAATTAGGTTATCTGCATATTATTTCAAGTTTTCAATATTATTTTATTTTATTAAACAAGTATTTTTAAAGTGTTAATGCTGTTAAACTTACATTGAATTGCATGCATTATAGTGAAATTGTCGGCGCATTAGATAGTCGTGCCATCTGGCGGTGTCATCAATCATGATGACGCGAAATCAGCGGCAATTGACACACTTTCTTCTAGTCACTGTAGTTAAATATAGAAAATATAGGCCTTTCATCCATTCCAAAAAAAAACTGGTCCATTTTTAAGCAAGGTCCTTATTATTTGAGTCCGTACTAACGAAGTTCTACAGTACATGTTATTGAAATTAAGAACAGCCTGCCGCTTTAAGTTAACATGCTTAAAACGCACAGAAGTTATTTTTTTGAATTATTAGCTCCGGGTGGTCGAGAAGTACCTTAAATTGGATTTCCGAGGTACTAAATTTATCTATCGGATACAATTCATACAGCATAATCTACCGATTGCAAGAGTTAAGGATCGCGAATCTCACGATTCAAAACAGTATAACTTCTGAATAATTTATTAAAAAAATATTGGGGAAAAAACTGTAAGCCTTTTTACACTTTTTTCTAAATAAAACTACATCTATTTTAAGGTGTATTGTTTGTTTTTTATTTTCTGATAATGAATGCATTGTTTCAATTGACTACTGACAACTCTGACCTGAAGTTTTAGAGGGTTGACGATTGTTGATGTTCTTTCCGTGGTTACTGTTTTTTTTTTATTTCAGACAGACCACTTCCAGCTTCTGGCTTGACCAGTCGTCCCTCCTTCTGGTCCTCCACGTCCTTACTAGCCTGCAGCATGACGTTCAACTTCCATTTATGACGTCAAAAAATGATTCCGGTGATGTGGGAACTAGGCTTAACCAAACAAGTTTCTTCCAAATAACAAATACTGCAACTTTGAATTTGTTTCCAGTTTGAAATGGAAATTCAGAAAGTCCACAGGTCGTACGAGGATTTGGTCTTATGATCAACTGTGTAAATTTTTATAGATGATAAGGGCCCCCCCCCCCTCGTTTGAATAAATCAACGGCGTATTGCATGCTGTATATTTGTACAGTCAACCAAAGGAAATAATCCACACGAGTTTAATACTTAATATTACATTTCATGCTAATGTGTTGTTTTAATAGCTTTTTTAATTATAATTATTTAAATTTAATAATCTTAACAATGTTAACTCTAAATGTAATATTAAATTATTAAAAATAAATTAACATTGAAACGGTAAAACTGTAAGTGTGGATTATTTCCCTTTGATGACTGCACAAGGAAAACCCTTTAGACACTGAATTCAAAGATATACTTGAATATTTACAATCTGTTTAGGATTCCTTTGGCTGGCGTTTATTTTTAATCTTTTGAAGCATTAATAAAAGCAGGAAATTTTGTCTGTTCATATATCAAAAATATACTATTACTCTATTTTTTTCTACTGCAAAATTTATGAGCGAGAATAAACTAGACACTTGCGTTGGACAGGGCCTTTCAGGGTACAAGCTATTGATGAGACAGGTTGGGTTAAAATAATGGGTCTCCGTTTCAGTGATGTGTAATGGGTGAGAGCAGGGCCTGCATTGGAGGCGGTTTTAGGAGCAAACTCATCTGAATCGTCCAAGGAGCCCACGCTCAGTGGGGGTGTCCCGTCAGTGCCGGTAACCTCAGCAAGCAGAGAGGAAACGAGCAGCGGAGACTTCGACGAGGAGCCGACGAATCAATTTAATGATTTGAAAATTTCACGGAAATTTAATGAAGTTTGAAAAAGTAATACAGTTTAAAAAGGATGTTCCATTAAACATCATTAAAATTTCAAACACGATCAATATTGCTTTAAAGGTGGATGTTTTATAATGTATAAAAGTTTTGTTTCCAAATGGCAACACAAGTTTAACAATAAGCATAATATTCAGTGTAGCTTTAAGCCGATAGCGTTCAAGATATTTTTTGCCTGTTTTACATTTTTGATTCGTTTTACAAACGCTAAGGAAAGAAAATTAGGATTGCAGATAATAAGCGTTGACTTATATCGGTTTATTTTCTATAATTAGCTATTGGGGTTTTAAAGTAGTCTCTTTTTGATTGACCACAAAGAGCTGTCAGTTTTAAGAAAATTCTTAAGATTCTTCTTCTTTAAATCCCTCTGTGCACGGTGCTTTCTGCAAAAGTTTTCTATTCACTATTTTAGTAATTGAATTAATTTCTGAAAACCTTTCCCTTTTAAAGCTAACAGCCCGAGTTGCCTATCATTTTCAATAACAGTCAATTACTTACAAATAAATGTCACTCATTACAAATTTTAATTGGAAAATATTTGATTGCTCAACTGTGCATTTCTCAAGTTATGCAATTATATTGTCAACTAAATCAATATACCGTAAGGATTAATAAGGAATTTTTAAGCATTAAAGGGTTTAGTCTCTTCAATTTATTTTTGTAAAAATCCGATTTATATTTTTAACAAGGTTTAAAATCTACCGAAAAATTAGTCACACGGTTTAAAATGTATATGCATGTATTTAACTCTGGCACAGTGACCTGACAAACGATGCATGGGAAATACGCAGTTTCTTCCGTAACGTTTTGCAGTTTGTCTTTAGCCATTTGCAGTCGAAAAATTTTTCAACACTTGTCAGTTGACGGATCTTCATCCAACGCACTCAGCCATCGGAGCATGTGAACAAACAAGATTAAACAGAGTATTAAAAAACCGACTTTGATGAAACTTTCACTATCGTCTAGCTATTGTGACTGGTGTCAGTGTTTGTTTTGGTTTTGTATTTCGTTTTGGTCTGTTGTGCGTGGGTGATTATTATTATTTTGTTTTGTAGGCCGTTTGGTGTGGTGTAGTGGTAAATAAACGGTATTGGTAGTCCTTGGTGTTAGAGTTGGGTAAATGATTTGTTTTATGCGTTTTAATTGGTGGGAGTTATTGTGAAATCGTTAAAAATGTGTTCCTTGTTGTAAAGAAATTATGGTTTTATCGTAGATTATTTTCTTTTATTTATTTTGATTGCTGTCGATATTAAACTTTAAGATTATCCCATGGAAGCTGCAGCAATTGTTGGCTTAATCCGTTGTAAACATTGTTGTCGCAGCTTTTCTGGGTAAGAGTGACAGCAACAGAGTCGATGGTTAAACGTCATTGTTTAGCGTGAGTTTTTTCTGTTGTGTGTATTGCAGAGAAGGCAAGGCTTCGACTTTTTGCTACCCCCCCCCCCTTCTCTTTCTGTTAGCAGCGTTGTTCGAGGCGATTTTTTCTGGCTTTAACGTTTTTTTAAAAAATATATCTTCAGTTCAGGAAGAACAGGTACAAAACGAACATTTACAATATGTGTAAATGAAGTAAAAGCGCCCGTCCTGAAATTTGGAAGGATCCACGATTTATGACGATGGGATCTCCTTGTTGTTGGAAGTGGAACGCTGCAGCAACGTTGCTTTGATGGGATTCATGCATTCGACCAAGATAAGAAATCAACGATTGCAGAGTGGTGAGGTCGTTCTTTATTTATGATTGTCCCGTTAACAGCGATCATTACGATTTCTTCCAATTAATGACCAAGCTAGAACGTAAGGTGAATAGAGCTGTGGCCTGTTTATCCTGTCTGCTTTTATTTCGGCGAGGTTGGCGATGTTGAGATATAGTTATTAGTGGTCACGTGATATGGACACGAAGTTTTCCGCTAGTAAAGGACTCCCGCTGACGTTTTATGTAAAGTGTTCTCACTCTGCAATTTAATAATTGTATGATAACTGCCTTTACATTTGTTTAATAACTATTGGCATGGAAATTCTTAGGCTATCATTTGTTTTGTTTTAATAGTCCGAAGTATGTTAAATCCAGTTGATGGTAATTTGTAGGCCGAGCTGTACACATGCGGCGGTATATGGAGCGCACTGCTTTCACATGCAAATGAGTGGAAGGATATTGTGCTGTGCAGTTTTTCACGCTGTCTTATTATCAGCTCGGGGGTTTCGGCCATTCAAACGGTAGCGAATAGGAGGAGTATTTTGCGTCGAAAAATTTGGTAGTAAAGGGGTTACTGCTCTCTCCCCTGGTTTCCAATCGTGCAGAGCATAGCGCTGGTTAGCTCGTGATTGTAAACATTTCAAAGGAGAGCGCGACGCTTTCTTTGGTTGGTCGCTGGTCTTATTCGCTCCGTTGGGAATGAGTGAACGGCTAATGCAGTTTTAGTCCCCCAGCTGAGGACCTAGGAATGTTGGCTCAGTTACAGCACATGTGTCAGTGTACGCAATCACTGGGACTTTATGTAGGATTATTTAAAATAGCTTGTACAGTCTTTCATGTTGATGTGGTGGAAATTAATGATTATTTTTCCTATTAGGTTTATTATTTATTTTAATTGGGGCCCCAGTATTTTTGTTAATTAATGAACTGTATCTATCTTTATTAGTCCATTAAAATAGTAAATAAAATCACTACTCGCACCTACTCCTTGATTGCATAACATCACTCGCGCAAGTCCAAGAACCCGCTCCTGTCGCGTGTGAGGGATATTATTTGAAGGTTCCGTTTGGCACCCCCCCCCCCCTCCCACGCCCAGGGCACACTATAACCAGTCCATATCTTGAAAACTACTGAACCGATTTTGATGAAACTTGGACTGTTCCCTAAGCTTAAAGATACTTAATCCAATAAAAAAAAAGAATTATTGATGAAAAATAATTTTTCATCAATTATTTAAACATCTGAGGTTTGGCGTGAGAAAAATCCTCTTAGATCATTCTTAACTTACTTTCATAAGAATTACTGGAATTCGATTTCTAGTTTCTGAGAAAAACGTGGATAAACATACATACTGAACGGTCCTGTTATCTAAAGGTATGACTACTCAAGTGTCGCTGGGGTTCCACAGCAGTCCTCGTTCTCCGAGTGAATAAATTTCTTACTACTACTGTATCAAAAATTAAGCCGTACGCTATAGGTCTCGTATAAATAACCCTGAGGGTCGTAAACTTTATTAGCAATTCTTAATGGCCATACATTCAAATAAAGGAATGGAATACAATAAATGGCTCCCTCTGTATTTATAATTCGTGCGCTCTTACGATGAGAGCTGGATATATTTTCTTCCAGAGAAAAAAAAGAATAATAGAAGAGAAAAGAAACAATTGACTAAAGATACAATTGATTAAAGGTAATTTTTAAAAGATATTATCAACTATTGTCCTTGTCGGAAAAATTCCCTCCTGGGGTTTAACTATGCTTTTCACAAAATTATCAAATTAGTCTATTTAAATCAAACTTATAATAGCAAATAACCAACATTGAATATCTGTAACACAATATTTATAACATGTGCGACGCACGAAAGACTTTCTGGGATTTTTCTTTACTTGACGGAGTCCAGGGCACTCCTAGCCTTTGGGATAAGTATACTGATGTAACTCACAGATAAATGAAATAATAAATGAAATTATAACTGGAGATAAGCGTACCAAGCATCAGGTAAAGATTTTTCTATCGAAAAATGGAAGGAAAAATTCTGCGACCTGGGATCGAACCAGGAACCTCGGC
>JAHWFO010092810.1:0-10465 GCA_023313115.1 Rhysida immarginata | reverse complement strand
TCAGAGTTTTCCAGATATTACCTGGACGGTTGCCTCTAACTTGGTTAGCCCAGAAGGCTCTTCTACTCTTCTTGAGGATCTTCTTGCAGACAGCTTTAGCCTTTTTGAGCGCTAACCAGCACTGGGAGCATCTACATTTTAGATAGGCCCTTTTCGCTTTATTTCTTTCACTGGCTACCCTGTCGCATTCTGAATCCCACCAACACGGTTTCAGCGGGCGAAGGGCGACGCCGCGCCTTTTCGTGTTTTCGCTTGTAGTAGCTGTAGCATTTCAATAATGTCCGGGGAACGAAATGAGCCCAGATCAGGTTCTTGTTGGGTTGCCGATGAGGGGGCAACACAGGAATTAGGATGGAGCATACGGAACGAAGATGCAGGTGGACACGCTTTAGTGCTCATGGAGATACAGAGACGGACTGGCTGATGATCACTGCCATATGATCCAGGTGATGTGGTAAGATAAGTTTGAAATGGACAGTCCCCTGAAACAATAGCTAAATCTAAATTAGCTGAAGGCCACTCCGGTCTGGAGGGCAGGAATATATGTTCCGATGAGTACAGTATGGAGAGATTGTGAAGTTGTTGTAGTTCTTCCAAGTATTTGCCATTGAGGTTGTAAGAGGCACATCCCCAGGTCGGACTTTTAGCATTTAAGTCCCCAATAGCAATAAATGGGGGGGTGAAGGACTTGACAAGGGACGCCCATTTTTCTCTTGATAGGTAACCGGGAACATAGACGCAATACAGATGAAACCAAAAGTCACAGAAATAAATAGCAGAGTCAATAATAGCTACACCGTCTATATGTAATGCGGAATTCAAGAAATGGGGGACTAAATGGCAGAGTTAATGGCAACTAAATTGCCACCACCGTATTTGACTCGACTATTGACATATGTATGGAAATTATTGAAGTTGATTTTCATTTCTGGGTTAAGAAAAGTCTCGCATAAGGTAAGTATGCCAGTTCGCTTTTGGAGGAGGGTCACATCTTCCCAGTTTGACATAAGACCCCTGACATTCCAATGCGTAACAAAAATAGATTTTTTATAATTGGTCGAGGCCATCAGATAAGTGGGAGGAGAGGGATCCTTGCCACCATGTGGAAACATTCGTAAGCTACATAGGGGAACTGGCCATTCTGGATCTCATTAGGCTGAAGACCTCCTCCATTTGGGGCGGGTCTCCCTGCTTACTTGCCTCCATGAAGGTTCTAATGAAAAATTTCAAGGTATAACTAATTAATTGGTCAACAGTGTGATTGCCTAGCAGAGTTAATTTATTTACAGCTTCCGGGGCTTCTGGTGCTTCCGAGGGGTCAGCCAAGGCAGCCGGAGCTGCCTGTTCCGAGATAACGCATTCGTGGGCTTCCAACTCAGCAGTAAATGGGGAGAGCTGCGACCAGTTAATACATGGGGTCGAGGTCTGGGCAGATGATGAGATGAAGGAGATGGACGGACTGGGGAGTGATGTGAAAAGATGGGTGAGAGCTCATCCCTGCCACAAGTGGAGCAGGTGATGCACGATCCATTGTAATTTCTGTTATTTGCTAATGGGGACGCATCAAAGTTGTCTGCAAGACGTTGCGGAGCAGGTGTTTTAGGCGTTTCGACTGTCATCGTAGATTTTGGAGCCACGATAGAGAAGTAGGAGTTATGACCTGTAATCTGGTTGCCTAACTCCATGTCTGTAAGCCTTTTGGCTTCGTAGTACGAAAGGAATTGTGTCACCATGTTGAATCTAATAATCGATTCGTATTTGTAAATGCCACATCCCCTGTAATAAGAGGAGTGACTTCCTGCGCAGTTGGCACATAAGGAAGTACTAGAAGTGCATTTGTCACGGATGTGTTCGGGCGAAAGGCATTTTGAGCAGATAGGATCATTTTTTGCAGCTTGTTTTGGTGTGGCCAAGCTTATGACACTGGCCACATTGCATTGGCTTAGGGGGTGGTGAGGTTACAGGGAATATCTCGTGTTCAAATTTTAGTTCCATGGGGGGAGTAAGGACGTTGAAATATAGTAGCAATTTTCCGAAGCGGGCACCAGCATACGGGGGAGGGAATTTCCTGAGGTCTGTAATATCTACACCCTGATCAGAAATTTGTATTTCTAAGAATTATTATATGTGAAATCAAAGGAATATTAAAAATATCTTTATTTATTAAATAATTATTTGCTTAATTTAAAGTAAAATTATACCTGCAAATTTGGAAGATGTCATGTTTTGTATGTATGTAAATAGAATTTATGGTTAATTTCTACTATCTGACCAAAATCGCAAGCGGTTCACTTCAATTGTTGCTCCGGCGTTTTTTTTTATGCCGGCAAACGACATTGTTGCAAAAAAGTAAGGAAAAACAGACCTAAAAAACCGCGCGGAGCAACAATTGAATTGAACAAACGTGAGCAAGTCTGAAAGTAGTTCCAGTGATGAACGTCCCACCGTATATTGAGAGAGGTTATCTAAGGAAAAAAACACAGATTTAAGGAGAAAAACAAATTTTTAATGTTTTCTCCTTAATCTGTGGAAAAAAACTACCTTTAAATTTAACAAAATTTTACCACTCTCGGCGCTTCGCGCCTCACGACGGCCCTGCGGGCCTCATTCAATGAGGCTCATTGGTCACCGTTTTCCGTTACTCGAACGTTTTCGGCGTTCTGTCTACGACGTCCCCCTCCGGGGGTAAATAATTGATATATACCCCAACCTATTTGGTTACAGGGGGCAGTTGATTTCCCCTCGGCCGGTTACAGGAGGCTAATGATCCGTATTTTTTAGTGGTCACAGAAATGGCTGCCAGAAAGTTACGGGAACTCATTTTATGGTTAAACCTAAGTTAGCCCAACCTCAGTTAACCTAACCCAACACCAGAACGCTCAAAAAATGCTGGCTTACCTTTAAGACATGGTTCCTTTCGACAATGGCTAATCATCCAGAAAGCAAAAAGAAAATCAGAAATCCACAAATAGCTCGAAACCACCGCGATATGCTAATTATGTGTGGTTGCGATGGCAACAGCTACAGCACGATGGGAAAAAACGGCAAAAACACGCCTTCCAACGCCTAAATCCAGAAACAAGCCACTTCACAACCAAAGACAATAAAAGTCCGCTATCAGAAACACCAAATATGTGATATCACTTCGCGCCAAACATAAGAAACACCACAGCCATAAAATCACCCAACAATTGAATTTGAAAGGAGGAAAAAACGCAGGAGCAACAATTGAATTGAACAGCTTGCGATTTTGGTCAGATAGTAGAAACTAACCGAATTTATATAATTTCCTATATGAGAATGAAGTTAAAATACTTCTTCAAATGTTCTGCCGTTTTAAAACATATTGCATTTTGTGTCTACGTAATTCTTTTAGAAACAATTTATGTCTCTTGCACATTCACGCTATTGTTGCATCATTAACAATGAAACATTGATTTTAAAAATTATCAAGCTGTTGCAAAACCACCTAAAGTGAAAGCTTGAACGCGGCAACGTCATACATTGTTAAAACGTTACAAGGCGTGTTTCCGAGGCCTACGAGATAAAAACCTGGAAGCGAAAAAAACATCTGACTAACTGGGTGCTAGCAAAAATCCAATCTTCACTGTCTCCATCTTGGATGTTAACAATCATTGTTTTTCTTTTTGTTGGAATCAATAAAAGTTTATTTGTTACTAGCACCATAGTCTTTTAATCCCCTGGTCTGTGCACAGCATGATTTAGTCCAATAATTGGATTGCTGTATTTACTGAAAAGTAGAGTTCCTGTAAGTAAAAGGAGTAATGACAGGCCGCAATTTTGGGGGTATATGGCAGCCATGTATATTTTTAACCTATGGCAAAAACGGCAAATTTGATTGAACTTTTGTAATTATGGGGAAAAATAAATCTGTTTCTAAAGATTTATAGAAAATCATTATCAAATAAAAATTGTTAAAAAATAATTTATGTAGGTGTCAGATGGATTTCTTTCGAAAAATTCCAATGAGAAAACTGCTCCTTTTTGAACATAAATTTGCTCAGTTACATAATCAGTAATTCCATACAAATGCTTAGTCTGTATTTTTTGAAAGCAATAGCTCTTACAAATTGTTAAATTTGCATTTCTGTTAAATATTTTCTTCTTATTCGATTTTGGCTATCTAGAGACCACGTGAATTAACAGTGTTAGTTGAAATTTGAAAGGAAAGTATCTGCATATATATCTGATTAAATTTGAAACTGGAATTGTTAATTCTAGAGTATGGATGAAAATGACGAAAAGATGACAATGAAAAGGGGCAAACACAAACATCCATGCCCTCGGCTGGATTCGAACCCGCGACTCGTTGGTTTCGACATGCGCCCTAACGCTCTCGGCCACCAAGCCAACTTGTTAAATAATTTATTACAAATTTATTTTAAAAATTCAATTCAACAAAAAATAAGAATTCATAAAAGGATATATCAATAAAGAAAGTGAGAAATCTGATATTTTTAATTTTACCGTTTTAACCGTTTCAACATCATAAAATTTCATTCTTTACGACGAACGTGAATACCTGGAAATATTGAGAGCATCCATTTTGTGGGTTGTCACGCGATTTGATAAAAGACTCTAATTGGCTGAACTCTCTTTCCATAGGAGTGAATGAAGTGTCATTACTCGTTTTATTACAGGGACTCTACTGAAATGTCGTTTTTTGCCCCCTCTCTTGAATGAATTTGGCTACAGCTCAAATATAACAATGCATTTTAGGAAACGCACAACGTAACAAAACTGCCAGATAATGTTACGTCTTGTTGCTGAACACGTAATAGTAGCTGACAGTTTTGTTACGTTGTGCGAGCGTTAAAATGCATTGTTATGTTTGAGCTGTAATTCATTAAAAGAGGGGGCAAAAAACGACTTTTCAGTAAATACAGCAATCAAATTGTTGGACTAAAACAATGGAATTCAATGCCTGTGCACAGACCAGGGGATAAAAATACTATGCTAGCACCTAGTTGGTCAGATGACTTTTTCGCTTCCAGGCCTTTTTATCTCGTTTGCCTCGGGTCTATACATTGACCTGACCATCGGGGATCTAGCAACAATCCAACCGTCATTGTCTCCATCTTGGATATAAACAATGTTTTTCCGTTTGTTGGAAAAAATGAAGGTTGGATTGTTGCTAGATCTCCGATAATCAGATGACTTTTTCGCTTCCAGGCCTTATCTCGCTAGCCTCAAGTCTATACAAAGCCAGCTAGATAAACAGGCCCTGAAACGAAAAAATCACCTGATCATCTGAGTCCAAACAACAATGTAACCTTAATTGTATTCAACAAATGAAAAAATATTAATTGTTAAATTCCAAGATGGAAACAATGAAGGTTACATTGAAAGAATATCTAATTCAAAATCATTACTCAAAGTTGTACAACTGTGCAAACAGACACGAAAAAGGAATAGGAATCATTTTCCGCAAGCATAAATCAAAAATACGTAACTAAAATGAGAATATAAAACTGGACGACGATAGAAAACGAAATTGAAATTGAAACCATGACCGAAAAATTGTTTATAAAATATAATAAAATTCTTCGATTACAAACTAAAAGAAAAGATAAACTTATCAGGCCGTGATCGGCGTATGACAGAATTATTAATCAGCTACTCTCATGTTTAGTCTTGTGTTTTGTATCATCTTCACGCATTTTAGGTCATGGCAGTTCTGGGCATAGAGCTTCCCAATTTGCTTCAAATTACAACAATTGCTTCGGAGTCTCTCTTTAATGTACGTCATTGGTCTATAGATATTCATGTCATCGAGCTTCGCCCATTTTCCATTGTTTCGAGAAACTAAGGAAAACAGATCGCTCCAGGTGCCGCATAGATCCAACAGCTCCTAAAGAGCATGGAAATGTCATACATTGTTGCATCATCTAGTTAGGTTATTGTTATTCGTATTTCTAACAATAATAAGCCTACTATGATGATTTAACAATGTATGACGGTTTCCGCGCAGAGGCTTTCTCTTTAGGAGGTGTTGATAGAGCGCACTATTTCGACCGCAACCAGCGATAGAGATTTTTATTGAAACTGAATAGGAAAGTAAAGTTTCTTTCTGCCGATAGGGTGGCGCTGCAGCGCCACTTTTCATTAGAGTTCCCGCCCTACTGGAAGTAAGGCTCTAAAAGGTAGGTCACAGATTAATATAGATAGTCAACTCGGCGAGAATCACGTGATTAAATGTCCTGCAGAGCACCAGTGAGGCATACAAGAAGTACAAATGTCAATACCGTGGTCTGTAGATATTCGTGGTTATCGAGCACCATTTTTAAAATGAAGCTAAAGTTTCTAGCTTCTGATAAGGCGAGAACTCTATTGAAAAGTGGCGCTGCATGTACAATCGTCCAAACTGCGCCGGCAGTGCCGCCCTATCGGCAGATAGTAACTTTACTTTCATATTCAGTTACAATGATAATCTCTATCGCAGCTTGCAGTCGGCCTTGGTACGATCTATGCGGCACCTGGCGCGATCTGTTTTCCTTTGCTTCTCGAAACAATGGAAAATGGCGGTAGCTCGATGACCATGAATATCTATAGACCGTGATCAATACCAATTGTGATTGGATAGATTTTCGCTATTGTTTAAAATGCTACCATTGTTAGAGTTAAACAATGTGTGATTCGACCATGAAGAAGAATTAGAAAATTATTATTAAAGTTACTAGTTTAAAAAACCTAACAAAGCGGTTTCAAAACGAAACAAGAATGATTTTACCGCCAAAGCGGTTAAAGGGAGCACATTTTCTTGTTATTGCATCGTACATGGATATTTAGAGTGAACCAACATTTTAAAACACTTGAGAGTAAATAAATAAATATGAAAAATGAAGATGGTGAAACACTCGGAAGAGAAACACGTGATTCACCTTGTCAAAGGCCTTTTCCTGGTCAAGACTTAGGACGGCAAGAGTCTGACGACGCACACACGCTTCCTCCATAACACATTTGATGGTGATGATGTTGTCGGACATTTTAATAGGCTAAAGTATAGAGAATATTTAAAAGAATAAACATGAAAAATGAAAGGTAAATGGAGAGTATAGTTATTCCTCATACACTTAAAAAAATAAAAGTTATCATCACTGTCTGCAGCTAGCTGTCCCTCGCGAATAATTTTCGTGATCACGAGGATGTGTGTCCCACTATTGTTGATGTTCTTTCCGTGGTTACTGTTTTTTTTAATTTCAGACAGACCAATTCCAGCTTTTGACTTGACTAGTCGTCCCTTCTTTTGGTCCTCCACCTCCTCACTAACCTGAAGCATGGCGAACATTTTCATTTTCATTCCAATGCTGTGCAAATTACTCCTACCTTGCTCTTCGATGTTTAGTTCTTATTGAATATCTCACTTTCTCGCAGCAGCCATGATTCTTTACAGAGCAGCATTGTTTTGCGGGTTTACCCTTAAGGTAATGAAATTTCTTTTAATGCTATTTCAACAATAACGCGCATAAGGGAAGCCATGCTGCACATTTTCAATCTTATTCCCCATTAATAATTAATTATGATTTCACAGTCTTTCTTTAGACATTAAATGGGAATTTTGAAATTTCGTTTCCCTATTATATGCTGAAAAGCTTTTATTGGTTTCGAGCTGTTTGTGTGTCTGTCTCTCTGTCTGTCTGTCTCTCTGTCTGTCTGTCTGTTTGTCTGTCCGTCCGTCCGTCTGTATGTCCGACGATTACTCGAGAATGCTTTAACTTTTTCAAATTCTGCTTTCGCTCTTCGATAGAGACCCTTCCTGAGCTCACCTGATTAGTTTGTGATTGAAATCGATCTAACAGCCACGTGACTATTGAGACCCCAAACCCCCCCTTAAAATTTTTTTATTGACAATATAAAGCATGTTATATGTCATTCGAAAGGGAATCACGAATCAAGACGAATATGACATTCTTTTCGATTTTCGAAATGCTACGTCCGAGAAAATGACCCTAAAAAAGTACTTCAATGAACCTCTATTACGAGCTTTAGCTAAAGCAAAATAAGAATACAAGCTTAATTGATAACTTTTATGTGTCCGGCCGGTCATCGTTTGCACGATAAGTGAAAATGGAAGAACTAAACTGCGATATACCAACTTTTGACCCCTTCAAGCAAGTGCACTAATATTAAGAACATGAACTTAGGGCATGTAATATATCATTCGATTCGTACTGATGAGTCAAAAATGAATACAGTGTTACTTTTTGTTTATCACTTAAGCATTGTTGATGGCAGCCTAGAGCACGTGCCCGTTATGAAGCTTTGTCGATGCACATGCTCATTTCGTTTTAAAAGTCAGTGCTGTTAGGCCTATTGTCAAAATGGCTAATTAATGTTAGGCCTTTAGTTAAAAATGGCTAATTAATGTTAGGCCTATTGTTAAAAATGGCTAAATAATGTTAGGCCTATATTTAAAAATGACTAAATGTTAGGCTTATATTAAAAAAATGACTAAATGTTAGGCCTATTGTTAAAATGGCTAATTAATGTTAGGCCTATAGTTAAAATTGCTAATTGATGTTAGGCCTATATTTAAAAATGACTAAATAAGGTTAGGCCTATTGTTAAAAATGGTTAAATAATGTTAGGCCTATATTTAAAAATGATGTGAGTGTGGATAGAATCAAAGGTATTTCTATTGTTTATTTAAACCAACTGCAAGTAAAAGTAAAATAATCAAATTTAATATCACATCTGTGTCACAGGTAAAGCGCCTTGGAATGCTTACAAGATTTTTCCCGACAATAGTTTGCAACAATGATTTTTCTCTTCTGACGTCTATGGTAACTTTGATTAAGAAGGGATGAATGGCTCTAGCAGTAGCAGAACGAACATAGGCGCAGTAGTTTAAAACATTTAGACGTGCCAGCATTTCATTTCTCATTTCGCGCGTGTTTGGAACGCTGCAATCGAATACGTAAATTTACATGTAGTCACTTTTGCGCGATTGTTTTAAAAGTTTTCTCCATTGCCGTATATAAAATATTACTATAATAATAAACAATAAATTTTTATATTCTTCTTTTCAGCATATGTGAAAATCGTTTTACGAGTTATATTCTTGTTCTTTATAAGGAATTGGTCTGTCTCAATATTTTTTAAATTTAATCTTAATTCCCTCAATATAGCGAATAATATTTCTCGTCACAGTGTTTTGCTGTATTTAGCATACATTTAAGTATTTCTTTAATTTATTCCAAGAGATATTTTCTTTTGTAATTGAGATCGCAATGCCCATTCTTCAAATAAATCGTTGTGTATAGAACATTCTTTGGTAAAGAATTTTTTGTATTTTATAAATAAATATCGCAATTTCTAAACCAAAATTAAACTGTTTAAACGAGTTTCGTTTTCTCTTAAGTTTTGAGGTTCTTTCTTTTAAAGTACCACCCATTAAATTCTATTTAATTTGCTTCCCCCTCTGAACAAAAGTGTTCCAACTTTTGTTTACGTAATTTTTCAAAATTCATACCGGAAGTACCAGTTTTACTCTTATCAAAAATCCCGTGTTTTGCAAAAACAGCTGAAAGAAAATGGAATAGGATAACTTGGAATTTATGCCAAAGTATTTTGAGCAATATCAGTAATTTTTATTCACATGATTTCTGTCGGAAGTAACCATTATAAACAGTTGTTTAAATTTTTTCTGTATTTAGACCAGGACATTTACGTATAAGAAAGTTGGGCGGTGGCCACACATCTTTTTTTTAATTTTTGTGGTGCAATAACCCATTTTACTAATGAAAGTGTAGATTTGTGTTAAAAACAAACAAGCCCATCTAAAAACCCACAAACATCCTTCTTTATATATACAGACTAGCAGAGGACCTGGCATTGCCCGAGATAATTACGCTCGTAGGTTAACAGAAAAAACTCAAAAAGCCAAATTAAATCTCCAAATTAGTAAATAATAACGCAATCACTACAATATAGAGCGAAGGGACTATCCGTTCTAAGAGAAATCCGAAAGACAGGAATTTACCACTTCACTGAAAAAATCTATTTTAATTAATATACAGGGACTTGATTAACTAAAAATTTTTTTTAAAGGCCCACAATGGATGATCCTCTCCAAGGATGCCTTTTTGAAGTTGTTGCAATTTACTTTCTTCTTTCGATGTCTTGAAGCAAAAATTGGCTTCATCATTTTGTGTTGTCTAGCGGTCGCCGATTCTTCTATTTACTTGCTTACCATTTGCTCAATACAGCAAGGAGCTAAAGGAGTGCTTCCACTATCGTCTTTCACTAATTATCTCCAGTTACTGATCGTTTATAAAGAATTTCAAGAAATTGTTAAGTATTATGGATTCTCTATTCTAAGAGATCACTGAATAATGGGAATTCTATGCATTGAATTCTATATTGCACAAACTTTGCCTTGCATTGTTGGTCAAGAGATATACAGGGTGTTTTTGAATTGAGTACAGATTTTTTGGGAGATAAT
>JAHWFO010092799.1:0-12854 GCA_023313115.1 Rhysida immarginata | reverse complement strand
ATTTTTTCTCAAAACCAATGCCCCAGAGAAAAAAATGAAAGAAATGTTGCTTAGATTTGATCCCTCTATCACCCTTCCCCCCCCCCCCCACAAAGTTTGTACACGTTATTCGAGAACACCCTGTAGAGGCATTATCTTTGTATTTTTACAGTCTTTAACATTATGCTTTTTTGTGTATGCTCAATTAACATGCTGCTTCATTACATTTGTTATTTGTATTACACAATAGCAGGTGTCCCAGTCGCTTCCAGTGAGACAAAGACAGTTAATGAATCTACAGGTAGTACTCGTATTTTCATGTGCTTTAGTCCTATTAACAGAGAAGAGTTTAAATTCTGCCCATATTTTCATATACCTGTTCCATTTACTTAAGCAGATGACAAGCAAGCAGAAGATAAAACTCACTGGAAATCAGAGGCTATTAAATTGTTAATAGCTAAATACGAAAAAAATTTAACTAATTTTTAAGAACCCCCAAGTCAAAAAAAAAAAATTATGGGCAGCAATCTCAAGTAAACTAAATGAAAAAGGCCACAATTTTACATGGCAACAAGCCACGGAGAATAAATCAAACTCAAAGACCTTCTGGTGCTGGTAATTTGCACTTTTTAAAATTTATACCTAATGCTAAAACTACCCTGTTTCAAGTTAATATTCAATTTGTTAGGCTGAGATATCAGAGAGACACTTAATTAAATAATCCTCCCTTTTAAAAAGAGATCTGTTTCTTCTTGGCATATGACACCCTTTACCTTATTGTGTATCCTGAATTTTAGCATCAAATATAAACCATCATGGTTTTTTGTATCTCTTACTAGATACAAATGGCAAGACGTTTCATGCATTGTAAAAATAAGGATATGACAGAATGCTATACTTGTTATAATTTTCTTCACTTCAGTTATTATCAACTATTTCACGTTTTGTTTTCAACAGACCCATCATCAGTGTCAAACAATGCACAAAATTTCAGTGCAGGTTAGCAGTCTCTTTAAAAACATTTTTATCGCAAATATTGTATGTTAATAACTTATCTCATTTACAGAACCCCCAAGCAAACGGAAAAAAAGAAAAACCAACAGCGAACGCATATTGGAAGAACTCAGAGAAGATGGTAGAAGGAGGCATGAAGATAATATGGCAGTAGCCGAGAAAATTTTGAATGCGATAAATAAATATATCGATAAATCTTAAAGTTTGTTGAAATGCAACATAATGCGCGCTTTTAAAATTATGGAATAGATCAAAATCTCTTCTATTTTGTTTTTGTTAATCTTTTTTACTTTAAAATTTATTAATAAATTGAAAATATTTTTATAGTCATTACTTAGTTACCGTTATTTAATAGTATTTGTGAGCTTTTTTAATTATTCAATAGTAGTTATTTGATGAATAAAAAAATACGAAATATAATAAATTAGACAAAGTTTTATTTAATTTCATATACATTTTTGCAAGAAATGGTAAAGTTGAGCATTTTCTTGAATTTTTATTTCCATTTGTGAATTTCCTATAACTTCTAAAGGAACGTTAGATCATTTACTTATTGGGTAGAGATGAATAATAAGTAACATATTCAAAGCATTAATGCAAATGTGCTAGATGATATTGTGAGGAGTAATTTAGATAATAGTGCACTAAACCCCAGGAATCATTACTGCATACTGCGCATTAATAATATACGTTTCACTATCCCACTGCTTTCACCTGCAGATGGAATGGAGTCTTCATTATTAATATCGACTTCACTTTCAGGTGTCTCATCAGAGAAGTCTTTTTTTAAGGTACATATGTTATGCAATATGCAGCATGCCATTACAAAATCTGGTATGAACTCTAGGTTTGTGAGTTCTAGGTGTTTCAGTCGTCGAAACCTCCCTTTTAAGTGGGCAAATGCTCTTTCAATGATGCATCGAGTTTTCGATAATTTAAAATTAAATCTTTTTTCACTCTCACTCAAAGTGGCCATTGTCTTTAAAGGGAGTCATAAATGATTTTAATACTTGATATGCAACGTCGCCTATTATGTGGACGTCTCCTGGGAAAAATTTATCTTCATTTCTTTCGCTTTGGATTCTTAAATCGCTATTCGTGAATACTCTGGCATCATGCACAGATCCAGGGTATCCAGAGAAACAATCTGTATTAACCATCCGGTGATCGCACACAGCTTGTAAAAAGATTGAATAAAATTCTTTCCTGTTAAAATAGGATTCTGGGGATATCTGTGGCGCTTTGATGGAAATGTGTGTCCCATCAATAGCTCCCACAACTCCAGGAGACCCAGCAACTTGTCTAAAACATCCACTGTTCTCCCGCAAGCCATTTAATGAAGGACGGGGACATGTGGAGAAAGGCATTTACTACATTGCGTACAATGTAAATGGCACCAGATTTACACACGTCAAACCTGTCGGCAACAGATCTGAAAAAAAAAATATAGTGACCAAATAAATTCCCTGTATTTTTCCATTAAAATACATAAAATGTATTCAAAATTTTTCGAGAGGGATACGTCGACCCAAACGTGATAAAAATTCAGAGTAGCATTCTTCCATACGAAAATGGCTTTTAAATTCGTCATCCCTATACATGGGAATGATCGACATTACATAATTCCTGATGCACTCTCTTTTACGCTTTCTTTGATATCTTTGTACGTGTGCAACAATTGTGCGATCGATCTCTTCTTCGCTGTCCAAAATTAATCTTAAAATTTTTGCAACCGCTATAAATGGTACCATACGGTCTGCCATTTTGGAATGACTGACTGAGCGGTCTTAAAGCAACAATTGGGTCGGCCGACTGATGATGTCACTAACGCCAACCGGGAGTATCGGCAACTAAAACCAGTTCGTTATTTTGACCTCACCCTTTTTACAGTGCTTTAGGAATTACAAAGGCAACAATGTAAAATGTGTTAACGTCATATCTCGTTAGTATTAACACGGTCTATGGCAATGACGTATATTAAAGATAGACTCCGAATTTTTATTGTTAACAGCGGCAAAAAGTGAAGAAAATTGAGCCATGACAGCTCTGGGCAGGAGTGAGCCGTGGAGTAATTAGCTGTCTGGCTGCTTTGTTTTTGAAGATTTTGGGCCTGAGGAATAATTAATTCAAAACCATTCCTCAAAGTTAAACTGCGTACAACTGTACAAACAAACAAAGAAAAAGGATCAAGAATCATTTTCCAACAAAAATAAATCAAAAATACGTAACTAAAATGAAAATACATAACTGAAAGACAATCGAAACGAAATTGAACTTGAAACCATGATCGAAAAATTGTTTATAAAATATAATAAAATACTTCAAATACAAAGTAAACGAAAAGATAAACTTATCACTCCGTGATCGGCGTGTGAAAGAATTATTAATCAGCTACTCTCTTGTTTAGCCATGTGTTTTGCATCATCTTCACTCACTTTTGGTCATGACAGTTCTGGGCATGGAGCTTCGCAATTTGCTTCAAGTTACAACAATAGGATTCGGAGTCTATCTTTAATTACGTCATTGGTCTATAGACGAGGCCAACGAGAGACAGGCCAGTGCACTCAAAAGTCACATGATCATCGGGGTCCAGGCAACAATCCATCCTTCATTGTTTCCAACAAACGAAAAATTGCTGATTGTTAAAATCCAAGATGGAGACAATGAAGCATGAATTGTTGGCCGGACCCCGATGATCATGTGACTTTTGAGTGCCCTAGTCTGTCTCTCGTTGGCCTCGTCTGTAGATATGCATGGTCATCGAGCTCCATTGTTAAAATGAAGCTAAAGTTTCCAGCTCCCGGTAGGGCGAGAACTCTATTGAAAAGTGGTGCTGCATGTACAATCTGCCCAACTGCGCCTGCATCGCCACCCTATCGGCAGACAGAAACTTTACTTTCGTATTCAGTTTCAATGAAAATCTCTATCGCAGGTTGCGGTCGGGAATAGTGCCATCTATGTGGCACCTGGGCGCGATCTGTTTTCCTTAGCTTCTCGAAACAATGGAAAATGGCCGAAGCCAACACCCAATGACGTATATTAAAGATAGACTCCGAATCCTATTGTTAACAGCGGCAAAAAGTGAAGCAAATTGAGCCATGACAGTTCTGGGCAGGAGTGAGCCGTGGAGTAATTAGCTGTCTGGCTGCTTTGAAGATTTTGGGCCTAAGGAATAATTAATTCAAGACCATTCCTCAAAGTTAAACTGCGTACAACTGTACAAATAGACAAGAAAAAGGATCAGGAATCATTTTCCACAAAAATAAATCAAAAATACGTAACTAAAATGAAAATACGTAACTGAAAGACAATCGAAACGAAATTGAAATTGAAACCATGATCGAAAAATTGTTTATAAAATATAATAAAATACTTCAAATACAAAGTAAACGAAAAGATAAACTTATCACTTCGTGATCGGCGTGTGAAAGAATTATTAATCAGCTACTCTCATGTTTAGCCATGTGTTTTGCATCATCTTCACTCACTTTTGGTCATGACAGTTCTGGGCATGGAGCTTCCCAATTTGCTTCAAGTTACAACAACAGGATTCGGAGTCTATCTTTAATATACGTCATTGCCAACACCTCCTAAAGAGAAAGCCCGTGCACGGAAATGTCATACATTGTTGCATCATCTAAGTAGGGCTTTGTTATTCGTATTTCTACCAATAATAAGACCTGAATTTGCACTACTATGATGATGTAACAATGTAAGACGGTTTCCGTGCATAGGCTTTCTCTTTAGGAGGTGTTGCCGAAGCTCGATGGCCATGAATATCTATAGACCGTGGTATTAAGGATCTCTGGGCCAACCGTAACCACCGAGAGAGAAGGCCTCTGCGAAGAAAAGTAATACATTGTTACATCATCATAGTTAGGGCAATTTATGGTTTATTATTGGTAGAAATACGAATAACAATGCCCTATTTATGACGATATAAAAATGTATTACGTTTCATCGCAGAGGCCTTCTCCAACACCACCTAAAGAGAAAGCCTGAGCGCGGAAACGTCATACATTAGAGAAAACAATAGAGAAAGTGAAGTTTAATTGTTCTTTTGTTCATTAAGGCATTCCATTCTAAGCAGCACAGGCATCGAGTTCAACGATTTTTTGTGCTGAAAACATTCTAATTTAATTAATGTTTTATAATGCATAAAATAATTCAGTAAACGGATTTTCATACCCATTTTTATTTCAAATTCTAAAGAGTTCTTGTTTAGAAATTCGTGGTAATGTATTATAAATTCTTCTATTCTAAACTTTCTGCTTAAGTTTTAATTATCGACCCTTTATATTTTTAAAGTTTTATATTAGTTTTAAGAATTCGGTTTTATGTTTGAATTTTTGTTAAATGGTGTTACCAGCGTAGTAACAAAATGCTTAAATTTGCTTTTTTTCATGAAATCTCTTTGGACTTGAATGCGAAATCGAACAGTTTTTCTTTATCATTTTTCAGCTGCATCAGTGGTAAGTGTTTTATATTTTGTTACAATTGTGTGACGAGAGAAGGGTTGCAATTTGTATTAATTTATATAACAGTGAAGCAGTCTTTCATTACGAGAATGCTTTAAATGAACTGGGACTCATTCGAATACATTTCAAATACTTGCAAGCTAAACTAAATAAAATAATTATAGATTAGGAGGGAAAATATCCAATAATTTTTATTAAAATACGTGAAGACATTTTATTAAACATTTGCTCGATATAACTGAATAGAATTAACATTTTTAAAAACAGATGCTACATTTCTTAAAAGACTACTATACGATCACATAATACTTTATTTAAATAGAAAGATTTTGTTATTAATAACATCGTGGCATATATATAATTCAATTTGAACCCTAAAGGTGGAAAAAACGTAAATTACTAAAGGGATTTCCAAAGGCGGGGCTCCAACCTGGTGACATCTACAAAGGAATGAATTTGTTCCCTTGCGTGAAAATTAGTATATTGCACGCAGTTACTGAATTAGTACTTTGCACACAATCATAAATATTTAAAAAAAAATTCAGTAAATATTGAATATAACCACGCGATCTGTAAAAATGGAGCGCATGCATATTTTGAGTTCATTTTGCGCATGCGCTTTGAGGAAGGGATTAGGATGGCCTAGAAACTATGTCCAGGGCTTCGTGTGAAAAGGCGGGGGTGGAATGTGAAGTCAGGGTCAAAAGGGGGGCGTATCTGAAAATAGGAAGGATTAGCGGGTAAACAGATCTAAAATAAAAATGTATTAAGGTTATTTGTTGATAAACACGAATACTTGCAGCGCTAAAAAAGACACTGATCGCTGTTATTGATAAGTGGGAAGGAAGAAGAGAATCCATGCTTGTGGCATATGGCAAACGTGCGACATTTTTGGTAACTATCGAAATAATACTAGGGATTAAACTGAATCTAACGTTCATTAGTAAATGAAAATTCATGGGTAATTTCATTTATTAATTTCATCTATTTTATTAATGTGTAATGTAAATGAATAGTCCAATTTCTTAAGTAGATGCTGTAGTCGACCGTGTTTCTGAATTTGTTAAGCTGAATAAAAATACTGTTATGGATTTATACATTCATGCCAAATTGAAATTTATGATTGAATTATTCATAGATTTTGTAAATATTTTATCATACAAATGGCATTCCATACGTTTCGTCATCCAAATGCTATTTTCCATTAAATTTGCACAGCTAGTGGCAGATTTTTTGCAAATTTTAAACAAAGTATCTAATGTCGAAATTGGGAAACATGACGCCACCTGGTATCGTAATTGGAAAACACGATGCCGCCTAGTGTTGTAATTGGGCGACTCGTCGTTTCCACGCTATAACGTCGGTGAGGCATTGTCCTCTAAATAAAAACGGGAGTCTTTTAGGTTCCAACTCCCTAACTAGGTGATCTAGATGAAAACCGAACGTTCATAACGTTCATATGGAACTTACACTCGAATCATAATCATTCTATATATAAAATTATATTACTTTAACGATATCTATTTTTAACAGACCGCACGGGAATATTCAATATTTACTAACAAGATAAGTGGGAAAAAAATTAGTTAAGTCATCGTTATCCAACGATAAAAGGGCTTTAGCATCAAAATGTTATGAACCGTAGCGGCTCGTGACTATAAGAAGTGGAGGAGCACAAATACAAAATTTCAGATTATAGCTTGATTTGTATGTAGGGGAATATATCTTTTAGCGAGTAACAGATAAAATAGTAAGCAACACATTATAAATTGAAAACATTTCAGGTTTCTGGACTTCTGGTTTTAAATTTATAGCTTGATTTGAGATTGAGGCCACAATGCCCCCGCCAAGAGATAGGTACAATCTTTAATATAAATTAGCTAAATTTTTAAATATCACACTATGATTAAACAAAATTTCAGGACCGTAGGCCTTTCCGTTCAAATTTTATAGCCTCGATCGTATTTGAGGCCGCCAGGGGTCCTGAGGCAAGGCCTCCTAGATAACAAGGACCGGACGCATGATGGGAACGGTCATTTGATCAAAGGAGGGAAGGTTGATGCAGGCGACACTCAAT
The DNA here is from genome assembly GCA_023313115.1 of Rhysida immarginata. NCBI lineage: Eukaryota > Metazoa > Arthropoda > Chilopoda > Scolopendromorpha > Scolopendridae > Rhysida > Rhysida immarginata. The sequence continues at coordinate 5,306 of JAHWFO010092799.1, read as the reverse complement.
CATTTACTGAGCTTACGTGCGGATACAGATCATTTTATCATTCAGCATGAACTATTTAATATAATTCTTTCGCATAATATTGTAAAGGAAGCATTGATTGCTATTAAATTCTACAAGTAGGCATCAAAAATTATTTTATTTTGTTTCTGTTCAGCTAAGTCACTGATGACGTTTGTAAGCGATCCTTCATGTTATATTATGTTCAAGCGATAGCGACACTCAAATTTGACGAAAATCATTTGCATTAATTGTTCATTCTAAAAGTTTGAATAACATTTTAGAAGATTCAGAATAAAAGAAATTACAATCGCAATCACTTATAACATATTCTAGGCAAATTAAAACGGAATAAACACTGAAGCATTAGGTCTAGTTTATTAGGCCTAACTACAAGTACATTGAATGAATTATCTATTTGCTTATTACTAACATTTATAACTAAAACAAATGTTGAAATATAAATAGTTATAATTAAAATTCGGAGTTAGCGTATATCCTTTGTAGTTTTTCAAGTACATTATTAGGCTCTAGATCAGGATGCTTGAACTAGAATTAAAAACAGCTGCAAATCAAAATTTATTAAATGTAATAATTTAAATATTATTAAAAGTCTATAATGTATCCAAAAACACTAGAAAAGACCTAAAATATTTTTAAAACAATAAAAAAACTCAATGTCTATGTATACAAAATTTCAGATTTTTAGACCTTTTAATTTAAAAGTTATAGCTTTGCCTGTGTTTGGGACCTATGGGGCTCTGCTGGGGCCTATATTACTTTTTTGTATATTTGTAATATTTTTTTAGTACCACACAATGAATATACAAAATTTCAGGTTCCTAGGCCTTTCCGTTGAAATGTTATAGCTTTAATTGTATTGGGGGCATCGGGACCTGCGGCAGGGCCCTAGAGGCTTATATCATTTTTTTTTTGTATATTGGTTTTATATTTTTAGAACCGCACTACAAATATACGAAATTTCAGGACTTTTGCCCTCTTTGTTCAAAAGATAAAAAAGGAACCATTAAATTTATACAAGTGGTCCCTGAGGGGCCCCGGGCCACCCTAGAGGATTCGCTATACTTTTGGCACCATCCTCTGTATAGGGCCTACGTGTATAGAAAATTTCAAGCCTCTAGGTCAATCCTTTCAAAAGTTACGGCATCAAAATGTTACAATTAGTAGTGGGAGGATTCGCTATACTCAAATAGTTCTTTAAATTCCGACGTCACAAATTGCTCAAACGCAATCAAAACTCCATAGACATGAAAGGAAGTCAGTTGGGTAAGCCACAAAAACGCATGGTTTGGTCCACCCTTGAGGATTCGCTATATTAATCGCTCCGTCCTTTGTACAGGGCCTACGTGTGTATATACGTCTAAGTCAATCCTTTTAAAAGTTATGGCGTATGACATACATGTTACATTCATCTGTACCGTCGTTAATAGGGTTTTAGATGATGCTAAAACCAACGATATGAAATGAGTAGATCGCTCACGAGCTGCTTTCAACGCCACCAACGCGTCCCCATTTGAAAGCCTGTCGGCCATTGCTTTGGTTGGCATCAAAAAATGGCCTTCATCGTATGTTTACGTTTGAAGTTTGCGTAGACAAACACAGTAAAACCAAGAGCTCATAAGGGAGAGTGAGACACAAAACAGGATTTCTGGTCACATCATCGAGCACGTATTGGCGACCTTGAGCGGAGAAATTTTGAACTGCGCTTGAAAAACGGCGCGATCGTCGCGACCCATTGCGTTAAAATCGTCACCTATTTTTTAGTTTCAGCGCCCCAGAATTTAAAGCTTCCTATCCAGAGCTTTAGCAAAATGTGATCCATCGTAGAAACTCTACAAAAAGGAAGCCATCGCTAGTTTGACGAATACGAAAGGTTAAAAATCCAAAAATGATATGAGAACATTGCTATCGCCATTATGCATCATTATTTTCGAAAAACTAATCATTAAATAATAAAAAGAATTTAAACAAGCAGTAAAATATCTGATACAGGTTGAATAATTAAATAATTAAAGGCAGATTGATAATCATTGTGATTAATTAAATTAATTATTCAATAAGAAGAGCATTAAGAATTTCGATATTGTACAACAATTAATTCGAGAAGTTAACAATGAAATCGAATTTAAATATAAAATTAAAAAAAAAAACAAAGTTGCCATCCGTCGATTAAATTTCGTACAATAAAACAAATAAAATTAATTATATTTCTGAATATTTTTTTTACTAAAATTGAACACAGGGTGGTAGGACCCTGGACAAAAGTTGATGTTTCGGATAGAGGCTACACTTTGTAAAAGTGGAATGACTTCTGACTAACAAATAATTAATCCTACAAAGAAGATTTTTAATAGAATAAATCCAGTACTTCAGCACTTGTCACCTGCCATGTTTTAGAAATATCTAACATAATCATATATCATAATCTTATATCATACACCTATCTCGAATTTACATAGGATTTCAGGAAACTATGATATCATGGAATTTATCAGATCATTAAAAAGTGCTTGTATATTTTCAGTACACTTAAAAAACATTCAATTTATTACAATAACCGTTTGTAATATCCTATAATATAACAAAATATTAACAGTTAAAACGATGAATTTGTTAACAATCAATAATAAGTAAACGATTTATCTCATAATTACTATAAATACGTATATTCATTATTGATATAAAAATTTATCTTTTAAATTGGTAATATTGTGTTATATTGTAAGATATTACAAATAATTATTAGATTAAAAATTCAGTTTTTATTCTTAGTAATTCAATTTTTTCCTAAAAAAAAAACCCTTACAATTAATAACATATCCAGAACGGCTGGGAAATGTATATCCCATGTCTTTGGTAAAAACTTTGATTTTGGAGGTGAAAGAGTCTCCAACTCTTTTTCGAGAGCATGACTATCTCTAAACTGGCGTTTGCGCATGATTATCCAATGATCTAACAGATGATATGTGGGAGAGATGTCATATGAGTACGGAGAAATGAAGCACAGTTTCCCACCCAAACGGCAAGATCTTAAAGGCTGTATGCTATCTTGCATAGACCTGTAGCAGTATGGCCTTTGCGATTTACTAATGAAGGTTGTTGTTGAAGAGTTTCTATTGAAGCATATCACAGTACACATAAAAATGACATTGATCTAACAGTAACACCTCGAAGTGCATTACTCAAGTGCTATCCAGAAAACGGTCAGCAACACTTTCTTCACGTACAGGTCCTGTTTGGAATATTTCTTGGAGGTTGGTTAGTTCGATAGATTTTATGGACGCGCCAATAACTTGGTCATTCCTAATATTTCCTCACCCAATCCAGAATATTCAACATGATTATTATCTTTTTACATTCCGAGAACAAACGCACATATCATATCTGCAACCCGACGGATTCTTTGTACGCTCCAGCGTTTTCGGCCACTGGGCTGGCCTTTCTAGGACGTTCTTCTGAAGATAATCATTGGTAAAATAGATTATCATGTCTTTTCATGTCTTGTGATGATTCAGTCCGTGGTTGACGTTGGAGCAAGGAAGAGAAAGTGGGCCAGGCGTTGCACTTTATTTGCTCCTGACAAAGCATGGAGGCAGAGCCCGCTCTAGGGGCGGACAACCTGGAAATTTGTCCGGGCCGGCAAATCTAAAAGGGGGCATTTTGGTTGTGAATGTGACAAAATATTAATAGTTAAATACCCAATTAATCGAAATTTGTCGATTTATTTCTTTGGCTAAAATTACCATGCAATTTACCAAGGGCGCTGCGTGAATTTGTTTGAAACAGGAATACCGGTAGGAAAGAATATCATGCCTTGAATTGAAGAAATACCATGCCTCAGATTACAAAGGGCCGCTAGAGTGATTTCGTTACATAAAAACATTAATTTTGCTAATACGTCGGTGGTGATTACAAGTGCAATATTTTATATAACCCCTGGAAAGAAAAAACTAATATGAATTCCAACTCATTGCGATGCACCTAAGTAAATTAATTAAAAAAGAATTATTCGTAAAATCATTTGGAAAATAAGTTATTGGTAAAAAGCTATATTGGATTTTCATAACCAAATGGTTGGATTTTCATTAAAAATTACAGAAGTAACTCTTCTGTGGAAAATAAAATCTAATACGCATAATCTTGAGAAATAAGAAATTAATTTGTGCCATTTCACTTGTAAATTGCATTTTATATTCCTGAATCTTCACCTATCTCCCTTTTCTGTTAAATGGGCTATTCCATGACAGCAATCAACACATTTTATTCATTTTAAAGTCGACCCCCAGTAATAATGGCTCCAAAAAAGCAGCTGTCCGATGATATGAAAACAAGAATAACTGAAAACTTGCAACGTGGCGACAAGCAAGATGGAGCCAAGTGCTTTGGATGCACACATGGTGAAGTTTCTAACTTATGGAAGAAATTCAAGACTACAGGATTCGTTAAGAGGCAAAAAGGAAGTGGAAGACCAAAGGCAACAACTCCGAGACAAGATCGAGAATTGAGGAAGCTGTGCAAGAACATGAGAAAACAGACCTCCAAAGACATGAACAGTGAATGGGCTAAGTCAGGTGTGAAAGTGAGTGACAAAAGACTAAGAAACAGATTACATGAACTGAGTTATCATTATCGGACAAAAACAGCTACCACAACCAAACAAGGGATCACCGTACACGCATCCGCGTGCTCTTCGAACCATGCACGGACACTGCACGCTGCACGGCATGGCGCATTGTCCTGCTGGAAGATGCCATCGTGCTGAGAAAACACAATCTGCAGGTAGGGGTGGACATGGTCCGAAAGAACACTTGCGTACTTCCATTGGTCCATGGTGCCGTCCACAATGATGAGTGCACCCAGGGACTGCCATGAAAACATTCCCCAGACCAAAGCGCTGCCTCCTCCTGCCTGGACCCTTGCAGCACGTGTTGCAGGGTGTTTGTTTTCTGACGCTGAACGCCGTACACGCCATCGCCCATCTGTCCGATGGAACATAAACCATGATTCATCGGAAAAAAACATCTTTCGCCAGTTGGTTGCGATACTGGCGAGCAAATGTCAGTCTTTGTTTCCGGTGAACAGCATTGGTGCACGAACCACCCGTCTGCTGCGGAGGCCAACTGTCGTTGAGATACAGGTTTAGTAGCACCCTGGTTCGTCTGGGAGGTCAGTTGGTCCACGGTTGCACGTCTGTTCGCTTGCACGCATTTCCGTAGCCGTCGTTCACTCCTGCCAACTATGGCCCGTGGTGCCCCACACATGGCAAGTCGCTGATTTTGGGTATTGCC
>JAHWFO010092776.1:8080642-8153999 GCA_023313115.1 Rhysida immarginata | reverse complement strand
CAGAAAAAGCTTCTTGCCTTTTCAACATGGCTTTTTAATGAATGTGAGGGCCCTCCTGGGTTTGTTTGAATTTGTCACGCTCCAAGGGGGGCAATATATCATGACAACTCATCTAAACCAAGATATGTTAGAAAATACGTTCTCTCGTATACGGGGACTAGGTCGCTTCTATGATCACCCATTGCCATCGGAAATTCGCAACAGAATACGGTTATTAATACTTGGAGCTAATGCTCAAGATATTCCATTATCGAAATCAGCTGTAGTTCTCTCAGAAGAGGCTGATACTTCTGCAACTGACATTACTGCAGAATTATTCCATGGTATATGGGACCATAGCTATGCCAGCTCTTTTTCTTCCAGTTCCACTGAAGAAGAGCTATATGAACTAAGCAGCCCTATGTGAAAATGAAAATTTTCAACCGAATCATGCACTGTCGTCAAGTTTTTAGCCAGATCATTCTAGAGAAGCAGTTACAACAGCCTACCCTGCTGAGGGCTTGCAGTATTTAGCTGGGTACGTTGCATTTAAGGTCAGGAAATATGACAGAAGTTTGGGGATCCCTACGTCCCAACATCTTCCTAGTTGCAATCAGCATTATCGTGGATTGAAGTACTCTCACGTGCAGGCTTGATAATCCCATCTAATGACTGGCTGGCGACTCTTAAGTTGTTCGAGGATGAATTTATATCTTTTAACGGTAGGGGGGGGGGGTTACGAAAAAAGTTCAAATAACTAAATCTCTGATCTCAATTTTGAAAGCGAAATATCCATAAATACATCCCAAAGCCGTTGAAACATTCGTAAGGACAAGGACTTTCATAAGGTTGAGACATTTAAATATTGTACAAAAAAAAACAGGCAGCTGAAAAAGCAGCTGCAAAGACAGCCAAAAAATGGGTTTCATCTTCGCAAGGAAGTAAATTTTCCCGGTCCCAATAAGTAGCCTATTTTAATTTTCCGTTTTTGTAGACCTTTGTTATGAATGTTTTCTAATTTTATTGTCTAGGCCTACTTGAATGTTTAATATGTTAAAAATTAATCTTTAATAAGTATCTAATTACATTTGTATAATACCTTACATGTGCAATAATTTATAAGCATTAAAACAGATTGCAATATATAAAAAGTGACAAACTATATAAAAAATACTGACAATATATAATGAAAGTAACTTGAAATTTAAAAAATTTATCTACAGTGTATATATCTCAAATATTATAGCTTATAAATAAAATTATAAATTCATGTTCCATTGATAGGCCACTTCTGTGTGTTATATTTTTGCTTGTGGTATTAGACTATTTAAATGCTGCATTAAATAGCAACAGAGGGTTGGTGTTAATGGATTTTAGATGCCGAGTTTGATAGTTTGTTAGAAAAAAAGTAAAAAACAAAAAATTTCTCCTGTTTAACTTCATTCCATCCTCATCTGAGACATGGTGAAACACACCCTCTCAGCGGAGGGAGGAGCGAAACTTTACTAATGTGACGTCACGCTCTGCAGCCAATGGCAGAAAATCTCGCTCGTGGAACAACCTTATGAAATTTCTAATAACCTTGCATTTTCATTCATTACATTTCACGAGAGCGGTGGTTAAACTATATTAATTACATGTATAGTTCAAAAGTTAAGCAAAAATCGTGGAATGGAACAACCAAAAAAAAAAAGAAAAAAAAAGGGGGGAGGGGGGCTCAAATCCAAAAGGAGAATTGAAATACCGGATACGTATTTATTTCGGCTATCACCTAGCCATCTTCAGCGATGAGACAACATATATAATTACTAAACAACTCAACAGATGGTGGCACAATCAACTTTTTGAATTTCACTTTCTTTTTTACATGGTGCGGCGTGTATTTCGTTTTCTTGTACGCAGCCTTTCTTGTATCATGGCGGCAGTGGTGTTTCTTAAACTGACTAAGCTTGCTCTCTTCTACTGAATCACGGCCATAAATTTCGATTTTTAATACAAAAGTATATTTAAATAATAAAAATGAATGATATGAAGCTTATTCACGAGGCTGGAGCTAGTAAATAGCTTCGCCATGTTGGAAGCTTGCCCATCCTTTCGTCCTTCGTTGTTACGCATTTGCTGCTTTTTTCTGGAATAATGGTGTGCTATTTGTTGTGCAACAGAGGAAATCGTGACAGCAAGCGCTTTTTTAGAATATCCATAATATTAACTAGTGCTAGGGATAAGAATGTTTAGTTTTATCCATTACCAAAAACCTATGATCAGGTGATTGGAAGAAGTAAAATGTTATGCCCAAAATGAAACCACAATTTTAAAAAATCGTGGGCTTAGGTTGGCCAAGTGCCAGTTTTGTTTTGTTTTTTTTTTCAAACGCCTGGTTTTTTAGGTCAAACCTCAAATTTGGCAGTTTTTTTCTGAAAAAAATTGCGATCGAAATGAAAGGTCAATGCTAAGATGTGTCTGATTGGACAACATTGGAGTCGATTATCATGACGTGACACACTAGTCACATGGCACACGACCAATACCACTGAGAAAGAAGGCCTGCATACAGAATCGTAATACATTGTTACATCACCTAACGTCGTCAATGGTTAATCGTATTTATACCAATAAGAAGCCCTAAATTTTGACCAAGTGTAGGTCAACGAGGAAGACAGGCCTCGAAGCGGAAAAGTCTCCTGTCCACCTAGGTCCAAACAACAATCCAACCTTCATTGTCTCCATCTTGGATGTTAACAATCAGTCTTTTTCCGTTTGTTGGCAACAATAAAGGTTGGATTGTTGTCCGGACCCAGATGGTCAGGTGACTTTTCCGCTTTGAGGACTGTCTTTTTCGTTGACGAATTTCAACTCTTCTACCAATGATGAAGGGGACAGACGGACATTGTAATACCAATAAACCGATAAAGAATGATATAACAAAGTACCGAAAGGCTGACTAAACCAGTCGCGGAACCATATTTATCAATTAGCGAATACAGTAATTAATCATGCACGTCCCCACAGAGTTCGGACGTATCTTTGAATCGATTTAAATTACCATTAATTTTACATTATATTTATTCATGACACATCATTGCAAATTGTTTAATATATTACATGCCATATCTTAGCATTGAAAGTTCCAATGAACAATAATGGTTCCACGAAACCAGGTGCCTTTGAATCAATTTCGACTATCATTAATTTTACGTTATATTCATTCATGATACGTCATTCCAAGTGATTTGATATATTACATGTCATATCGTATTGAAAGTTTTTAAGGGTGCCATTAGAGCACGTGCCCCTGTATCCATTAAGCCAATCTTCAGAACAGTTCATTTGCGGAACCATATTTATCTATTGACGGAAACAGTAATTAATACCACATATAGCTCGTCTTTACGATTTGTTTGATGTATTACACGATAATAGAGAATTCGCTGCTCGCTCATCGCTATCGGGCACGCAACACGCCTCAAGGGTGAATGCAATTGAAGTTGAAGGCAGAGTCGACATCGTTAGGCCTATCATCTAAGCACGTGATCTAAGCCTGTCATAACTTGAGATTGCTTAATTTTAACAGAAAAAAAATGGAAGTTCAATTAAATGAATACACTTCAGACGGAGGACTGCTCGGGCCTACTGACCTGTTTGAAAAACAACTACCAATCAGAAGTGTAAAGTTGAAGAAAGTTTCCAGAAAGTCAAAATTTCAATTAAATAACTACAATGTGAAATTAGACTGTGTTACTCATGAAGACTGTTTAAGTCAGTTTGGACAAACGTGTGACTTTGGGGATGATGGTAGGAATGCATTTTTCCCATCAAGTCAGCACTGTCTTAGCAACGAAGCCAACACAGGGCGGGCTTTTGATTCAAATGTTTTAGATCCTTTAAGCAGAATCTTCAAGTATTGCTTTCGTAGCGAACCCAAGTTCAAAATAATTTCCTTTGAATCTGATTACATGCTAGTGTACAAGAATCAGTCGAATGATGATCTCCCCTTTCTCGCAATTGAGGTAAAACAATGGAATGCATTTACCGATTTGGAAGGGACTGGTGCGAAGGAGCAGGTTTTGACCGGAATAAGAAATGGTGGTAAATTTCCCAAAACAGACTTTTCAACTTGGTATAATAGGACAAATGAGCTGCAAGAAGGACTTGAAAGTCTGGGCCAGTACTGCTTGCGAATGGGCATTAAACAACTCTCTGCTTACCTAAATGCAATGGGGGTCAGCCCAGCTTATGGCATTTTAACAACATATTGCCATACCTACTTTGTCATTCGCGAAGGTAGTACATTAAAAATATCAAGACCTATGTTATATTCTGAGAAGAACATTCTTAGATACATAGCCGAGTTTATTCAGTTGGCAATCAAGAAAATACATGAAAGGACAACCATCCCACTGACTGTCACCGTATCACCCTTAAAGGACAAGAACCAACAAGCTGATAGAGAATCACGCACAAAGCACGGAGATGACAAAGATGAAAGAAAAAGGAGTAAAGGAGGACGAGAAGTGCCCTACAAAAATAAAAAACTGAAAAGCAATGAAGGTATCAGCAAATGCGGAAAAGAGTTCCGTTTCGGTGAATATGTCTTGGGAGACGTAATAGGAGAAGGAAGAACTGGATGTATTTTGCGCCTTTTTGATCCTGTTTCGAGTCGCTCGTTTGTGGCAAAAGGTGTTAATGAAAAGTACCATAAAGACGTCACAGAAGAAGACATACTCCGTGAGCTGCAAAACGAAGTGAGAATATATAAGAAGTTAAAACCCCAGACGGTGTCATGAAACCCCTACAAGGTGACTTCCCTGAAATCTCTTACTGAAAGCTATATTTCTATGCGGATGATGCTGCTATACTGACATGGGCACGCCAGCCAAGTGTTGTTGTATCACGTTTGCAGAAAGCCCTTAAAGAATGTGAAATCTGGTTTAGCAAGTGGCGATTAAAACCGAATGTCGACAAATGCAAAGCAATGTTTATCACTAAGAAGGAAAAGAGAAATCTTGACTCCTTAAAGTTATATGGCAAATACTTGGAATGGGTTGATAATTATAGATACCTTGGCGTTGTTATTGATTCAAAACTATCATGGAATATGCATGTGACTTATGCGATGAACAAGGCCAAAAAAGCAAAGTTTAGCTTAATTGCTCTGTTGGGTCGTAACAGTGTCCTCAGTGTTGATAACAAACTACCGTTATACAAAATAATTGTTCGTGTCATCTTGCTATATGGCATGCCCGTCTGGGCTACGATTTGCAAGACGAGATGGAAGGGACTCCAAACTTTCCAGAACATTACCCTAAGGACTATTGCACAATTAGATAGGAGAATTGCTCGCAATTACTCCATTCATAATGATTTCGATATGACTCATGTCGGGAAATATGTTCAAGAGCTCATGAAAACCGTGCTGCCTATTATGGCAAATCATGATAATGATCTAGTCTCTGGCATTCTAAAACATTCTCTACATAGAAAAAGGCATCGTAATCCAAGACATATCCTTGATGTCAATTTTGATGACATTGATAATGCTATGTCATCTTCCCAGATTACTGGGTTTCATAAATTCTTTCGTTTTTTCTGTGGCTTACTATGTAATATACTCCTAGTTCAGACAATCATCAATCAAATTTTCCTCCACCAAGAGGAGGCAATTTTCTTTCATACTTTGGATGACCTTTGTGGGTACATCAGGCTTCTTTTCTAGTTCAGTGTATATCCCTTGGAATGATTATGAATGGTGAGATTATGGAAGCTATGCTTCAAGTTCCACACGAATACCGATACACTACACTGTTCGATTGTCGATTATCGTCTCGAAACTAATCTTACCAAATATTTCACTAACATACAATTATCACTAACTAACATACAATTTCACTCTGAAAATCATCTCAAAAATTGTCCCAGATATCCTTTATATTATGAAAAATATATTTAAGTGAAAATCAATGATTGCCTTTACCTGTATATAAAAAAAAATGTAATTTGAAATAAAATTTTCGGTTTCAATTCCAAGCTTAATCGTATTTTTTTGTAATTGAATGGAATTATAATTTAAAAAAATGTTAATTTTTACGATTTATTTATTTTAAAACGTGTAAAATGGAAAAATTTTTAATCTCATAAGATTATAATTAAATTTATAATTATAATAAGATTTTATAATTAAAAGTTCGCAACGCTGATTTCCTTCCTGAATAATGGATTTGTCCACCTCGCTCTGCAGAACAAGTGAGCCAGTCTTCTTCATTCAAGTGAGCCGCTTACTATTTTCGCGCGATTGGGAACATCTTCGTTCATTTGACCATGCCCCGGATTAAATCCACACCAAAACGGTTGTTGACCGCGGATAAAAAAAAAAAAAAAAGGAAAGCAATTAAACGATATCGGCCTGGTGAACGTGCTATGAAAGAAATTCAACATTACCAAATGACGACTGGGTTGTTAGCCCAGAAACAACCGTTCCACCGATTGGTTCAAACAACTGCGAACGATTTCAAGTGTAAAGGTGTAAAGAAATCGTTCGCACCTTTACACTTCCGGTGCTTCTGAACCACTACAAGAATCCTCGGAAGCATATCTGGTTGGAATTTTTCACAACAAGCGAACATGTGCGCTATTCATGCGGGAGGACAAACAATCAAGCCAGAGGACATACAACTGGTACGCGTTTTAAGAGGTAAGCATGCCTAAATTCCCGTCGAAAAAATAATCCTCCCGAGGATAAAAAGAAAGATTCGGAAATCTGCGCGCAACAAATTGAAGCGATATCGACCAAATGTAGATTCGTCGTTATCAGAAATGTACGAACCTCTTAATTCCTAAAAGTGCTTTAAGATTCCTAAAAGATTTTAATTCGACGTTAAGATTCCGGCCTCATGGAATCGCTGCTCTACAAGAAACAGCTGAATCGATTATTACAGTGTACTTTCTGACGGTACAGATTGAATGTATTGCTAATCTGCCACAGATGATGTCAGATTAGCAATGCATTTAAGAGGTTGGTTGGTTGCTTGGTTGGAATTTTAGGGCGTCGGCTGCTATGGCCATTTTGCGCCCGACAGAAAGTTTAAAAATCCTAACTTCTTGTGAACTAGCATGTTACCTTGTGAACTAGCCTACAAAGATGCGTGTAAGGATCCAAGATTTCTGGCATTTGACATTATCATTAACGGACAACTTGAGGCATTACGTGCGGGGATACGAGGAAGATATAGGCAGCGCCTAACCCTATGGCCGAAGCTCCAAGGAGCGACGACCAGCCGATTGAAATGGACGGGCTCATCCAGACCACCCATCCTTCCGAGAAGCAGGGGCCAAAGTGGTGCGTTGTTCCGGAAAGCCTTCACTCAACCACCAGGATCCCCCTTTCCCCAGAAGTAGGGTCGCTGCGCACGGCAAACACGCAGGTGGACGTACTGGTCGTAATGGAGGCCATGTTAAAAACATGCCTCCATTGCGAGCACCGGTCCCTTCGGGAGGGTCCACAACCGACCGGACACTTTTAGTCTGGCCTCTCTGCTAAGGGCTGTCTGGCATGGGTGACCCGATCCAGCATAGCCCTTAGCGTCACTGAGACACTCAAGCCCTTCCACCACGTCAAGGTAGTGCCCACGGAGGGGACTGCCCGTATGAACGGTGATCTTTTCCACTGGAACATGCTTCTCTAGCTCCGTTAAAATCGTCTTAAACGGGACGCCATGAGTCCGCACGATTATTGGCGGTACATACCTCTTCGTGATCCTATGGTCTTTATTAGCCGAGCGGTCTTGTACATTCTTCGGATTTATTAGCATTTATTTCATCCCGGAGAGCTTCTAACATTTCGTTGAACACTAGGTCAAAAGCAGCAAACCTAGCATCCAAGCACGCATCCCGGTAGGCCTTTTCGCAGGACACAGTTTTACCATCTGCCACTAGCAATGGCACATTAGCTCACTCCAACGTGGTTATTTGGACGAAGCCATCATAATCCTAAAATATAAATGTACAGGACCAGGGGGGGGGGGGAGTAACCTCGCAGCTAGGTGTGTGCTAAAGAAGCCGCCCTAAGAAGGACGCAGCTAGCTTTAAGGAAAAAAGAAAACAAGTCAGGTATGCGAGAAAGTTAATTTTACGCCAGGGACCCACTCGTGAATGATTAGAATAATAATAATAGATGATATGAAAAGTCCTTAGCTAGGTTTGCGAGGAAATTAATCCCAACGCCAGGGACCCAGAAGGATAATGAGCGTCTTGATGTACCGGTTTACGGGAATATTAATTCCAACGCCAGAGACCAGCACGTAAGACATAACAGAAGGTGAATATCGCCCTCAAAAGGACGCACCGTGAAATGAGAGTAATGAAATGATGCCTGTAAAGAGAGTAGAGGTGATACCTTGAAGAGCTAGTCCTGTGTCCTCGATATATATCATCAGTGATGATGATGTCTACCCATGAGAGATATGATGAACACCGTATGATGAAGTAAAGATTCGACAATCGAACAGTGAAGTGTACATTTGTTAGGATGGGACGAAAGCAGCGCTTTCACAAAGCTCATCTAACCAGAATAAACTCCAAATGAAATACACTGAGGTAGTCAAGAAGCCTAACCAACCCAAGCGGTCTTCCATATTATACAAAAAAAGAAAATAAGATTGACGATTGTCAGAAACAAAAAAACAAACGAAATAAAAAATACAAGGAGAAAGAAGATTATCACATTTTTCAGTGGTCTGGGAAAGAGACGTTGCTAATATCTTCAAAATTGATATCAAGAATGTGCCTCGGTTTACGATACTTCGTATGCCAGTTCATATTTATTGAGTTCTTCAGTATCCCTTTCACAAGCTTACTGTCGTGAGTCTTCATCTTCTATATCATAATCAAAAGGAGATCCTGTATAAACTTTCCGATATGGGCCATGTTTAAATCCAAGTGGATGGATTGGTTTTTCACCGTCCTTCTGTCCAGCTGGGCAATGGTCCTCAGGGTGACATTCTGGAATGACTGTACTTCACTCCATCTGGTTTTACAGATAGTCGCCCACGCAGGCATGCCATAGAGGAGTATGGTCCGGATAATCGATTTGCACAGAAGTAGCTTGTTGTCAATGCTGAGGGCGCTGTTGCGATCCATGAGAGCTATGATACTGTACTTAGCCCTCTTCGCTTTGTTCAGAGCATAGGACATATGCTAGTCCCATGAGAGTCTTGAGTCCATGATAACTCCCAGATACTTGTAGTTGTTCACCCAGTCCAGTTTGTTATTGAACAGAACAAGAAAACCTGGGGGATGCTTGAGCTTCCTATTGAGGTACAAAGCCTTGCACTTTCCGACGTTAAGGTTCAACTTCCAGCAGTTAAACCAGTCTTCGAACTGCTTCAAGGCGCACTGCAGCCGAGTGATAACGTGAGCCGGCTGGTGTGCCCAAGTCATAAAGGCCGTGTCATCCGCATAAAAATACAGATTACAATTATCGGGTTTCGAGAAATCATGAACAAAGTAATTAAATAGCACAGACCCGAGGACAGAACCCTGAGGGACACCGGCCTTTACAACACAGGGTGTGGAAAAATTTTCTCCAACTTTGGCTTGATAGGATCTGCCGTCAAGAAAGGATTTCACCATCAAAATCAAATCGGCAGGGAACCCGTCTCTGATCATTTTGTAGACAAGGCCCTCATGCCACACTTGGTCAAAAGCTTTACTGACATCGAGAAATACTACCCCACAGTACCTGGATAGGTTCAGGGGGTGCTCAGGTCTTCAACGAGCCTCCATATCTGCATCGGACAAGACAAGAGTGGCAAGCACGAAAGCCAAACTGCTCTTCCCGAAAAAGGTCATTTGCAAGATAATGGTCTTGCAATCTGACGAGGATCGTTTTCTCCAACACTTTAAACATCGAGGGTAGCAGGCTAATAGGTCGATAGCTCGCGGGAATTGCAGGATTTTGCCCCTGCTTGGGGATACTCAACACAATAGATTTCTTCCAAGCCACAGGGAAGTAAAGATTACATAGTGGAAACCTTATATAGTCACCTAACCAATTTCCAACACGTCACATAGTTCTATAGCTGGGCAACCTCGAAGACAAACTTAGGGCGTGGCCATAATAATGTGACTCGACCCTGTATTTGTGATTGGTTCGTGTTATGAACCATATTAATCGACTGACGAAAACAGATTTTGAAATTTCATAGCCTCGGAGCAGTTAGAGTTACGGACTGATGGACAGACAGACAGACACGTTTCCCCACACTGATATCATAAAGCACCTTTTGGTAATTAATAAGTAGCTCCATACTTCGGCTACTTAATGAGCACTTGAGCAATCGTGCGTGTGCTTACTCAACAATACTTAAAATATAAAAAGAAAGTAACAGTGTATTCATTCTTGAGGAATCGATTGTTATATGATGGCATGCCATTATCTTAGTTTTCTTTACAGGCACTGATTTAGCACGTGAATTCGAGTTGAAGGGGTCCACGAAAAATTCGTAAAAGTTATTACGGCCTTGATGGTCATATTTTTTAAAACAGAATTTGAAAAAGTTAATCCGTTTTCAAGTTATCGTGCAAACGGCGGACGGGTGGATAACTTTTTTTGATGTTTTTTGATGTTTCTCACTTTTATATTATTTCTGATAGGCTACTCTGAGTTATCTATTTGGGGAAGCAGATTTTATTTTTCTTTTGATAGATTAAGATGAAGATTAACAATTCTTAGAGTGTGAATTACATCTTTAATACTTTTGGCTAGTTATAAGGCTTTAAGTAGACCAAAAAGTACTTTTTTTATTAATATAGTTGTTTAATTATGTTTATCTTTATGTTTAACTTTTATGATTCTTGATTATATTTATTTTTATATTTTTTTGAGGGCTCTCTGATTCCTATTTTTTTGACCAAGCGTGCATTCTTACGTATAGGTAGAGTTTAAACGAATATGAGTTAATTTCGATCGGCCACTTAAAAAAAATCGTTTATCTGTGTGCCGAAGCTAATCTTACCAAATATTAGGTAACATACAATTTCACTCTGAAAATCATCAAAAATTGTCCCAGATATCTTTTATATTATGAAAAAAAGATTTATGTCAAAATCAACGATTGCATTTACCTCTGTATAAAAAAAAATTTAACTTGAAATAAATTTAATGACTGAAATATTATTTTCGGTTTCAATTCCAAACTTCGTATTTTATTATAGTTGTATGGAATGACAGTTTAAAAAAAAAATGCATGTTAATTTTTACGAGTTTTTTTTTATTTTAATCTGAGAATTTCTTAAGAAAATTGATAAAATTTTAAGTCCCAAAAGATAATTATAATTAAAAGTTCGCAATGCTGATTTTATCCCTCTGGAATAATGGATTTTCCCTACTCTATTAGAGCAAGGCTAACTCAGTCTTGAACCTTTTCCTGAGTTTAGCATTATCCGAAATGGTAGGAAAGAATTTAGCTAGTCACAGTGACATGAAAAAACGGCTGAGGCCGGGGACGGTCGCCGTCCGTGAGATTCGAAGGTTTCAACGAACGACGGACTTACTATTTAAGAAGACTCGCTTCCAGAAAGTCGTCCGGGATATTGCGCAAGTATTCCATTCTAAATTGAGGTTTGCACCCTCAACCTTCATAGCGCTCCAAGAAGCTAGCGAGGATTATCTTATAAATTTATTTTTTGAAAGCCATTTATGCGCCATACATGCGAAACGTCGAACGCTCACAATCTCAGATTTGCGACTTGCTCGTCGTATTAAAGGTAAGCATGCTAAATTCCCTTCGATAAAAAGAAAATTTCAGAAATCTGCCGTGCCTACTATAAAATTGAAGCGATATCTACCAAATGTAGATTCGCGTTATCAGAAATGTACGAACCTCTTAATTCCTAAAAGATTTTAATTCGGCGTTAAGATTCCGACCTCATGGAAGCAGCCGAATCAGTTATTACAGGTGTATTTTCTGACAGTACAGATTTAATGTATTGCTAATTGGTTAATGTTAACTATCTGCACAATCGCAAACGCAAGTCCCACTCTCGGCCCTCGGGCCTCGCTGGTCGCTGTTTTCCGTTACTCGAACGCCTTCGGCGTTCTGTCTACGACGTCCCCCTCCGGGGGCAAATAACTGATAAATACCCCAACCTATTTGGTTACACGGGGCAGTTGGTTTCCCCTCGGCCGGTTACAGGAATCGCGACAATTCAGTTTGCGGATTCAGTCATCGCGCGATTGTGCAGATAGTTAACATTAACCTGCTAATTTGCTTAATTCTTGCCTCAGCAGATCTCAGATTAGCAATGCATTTAAGAGGTAAACGTACTAAAATTCCAGTCATTTATGGGATCCTCCGGAGAATAAGAAAATAATAATAATAAT
The DNA here is from genome assembly GCA_023313115.1 of Rhysida immarginata. Taxonomy (NCBI): domain Eukaryota; kingdom Metazoa; phylum Arthropoda; class Chilopoda; order Scolopendromorpha; family Scolopendridae; genus Rhysida; species Rhysida immarginata. The sequence goes on along the minus strand of JAHWFO010092776.1, from coordinate 8,141,644 downwards.
AATTTTCTATAATAATGTAACAACGGCAGGGAGAGAACAGACAGCCAGGATCAGCTGAGAGATCAAACCCCTTGTTGTCCCCCAACAGGCGTAAGCCCAAAGCGGGGTTAATGAAACACAAAAAGGACAAAATTACGAAGTAAAAGAAAGACTGAAAATAATAATCATATAATAATAATAATAATAATAATAATAATAATAATAATGGAATGTCTAAAATGGAAAAAATGAATAAAAAGTAGCGTCTAAAAATAATTATATAGTTACTATTATAATCTTTATAATAATTTATTTATTTATTTTATAAGTTTTATCTATTTAGATTTGGACCCCTAGGACAACATTTCAGTTGGGTTTTGGAGTCCTAGGAGCAGGGTTTCTAGATGTTAGCATTTTTCATGTTTAAAATACGGCTTTAGCACCAACCGTAGAATCTACTTTGAGATTGCAGCAGTTTTGTAGTAGCATACTTTGCGTACGATGTTAACTCGAGTAAAGCACTGTATATAGGATACAGTGCTTTAAACTCGTGTCGAATAAGGGTGCAGACGAATACATTTGAAAACCACAAATTCTGCTTCAAATGAAGCAAAAATAATATTAAATGGATTCGGAAAAAAGTTCAAAAACACTTGAATTGAAATCAAATCTATTCGATTAATTCAATTCAAGGAGGCTGATTACTCCTGTAAGCTCGAATTGGTTTTATCCGAACGATACCATTCGAAACCTTCGGGTACATCCGAAAATAAGCTTATAACTGCTTACAAATAATAGCTCATTTCGGTGTTTATTGCTAATCTATTAGAAATCTTCGGGGACATTGTAAATGCTGTTTATAAAAGTTAAAATATCTAATTATAATGCAAAGACTTCAGAACCACTCGTACGCGTACGACTGCAGCGTTAACGTTAGAACAATAGTGCTAGAAATGGAACCAAATACATCATCTAGGTCTTTCATATAGAAACATTACAACAAATATGTTGAGGAAAGTGAAGAAAACCAAGATATGTTCAAGAGAAATATGTTCAAATGGTTTCGAGAGGAATATTCAAAGGCCATTCGAATAGCATTCGAATAAGGCATTCAAAAGCTGTTGATCGAATTAATTGAATGAATCACACAATTCGTTACAGCAGCCAAACTTCAAATGCTAGTTCAAATGAATTCGATAAAAGCTCGAATGACTCGAGAAACAGAGAAACAAAATTTGAGAACTGTCAGTTTACTTTCAAACAGACTTTTAAAACCCGTGTCAAGGGGTGTCACAATAATATCAATGCTGTGTGTGTTGAACACATCAGACTGTTAAAACCATTGTGCGGTAAAGTACAGAAAAAACTTTATTACATTGTTTATACAATGATGCAGGCGATCGAAATTACTCATGGAGAACTCTGTGACGTGCTTCTGGATAAAACAAGACAAAACTCTCGCTACCATAGTTTGTCATCAGGAAACTAAGTTTGGAGAATTATTCTGAAGACGTTCTTGTGAGTGTGAGTAAAACAGTTCAAACTTTTTCTCCTAATTTCATCAAACATTGGAAACAAAGTGGAAGATGATGTGACACCTTTATGACCAAACACAAGGAGTGGCTAAGAAACACTTTGGTTGTCCAACAGAGACTGAAGGAGTGTATAAATCAAACCGGAGAAGCGTGGTAAGTTTTGATATTAGAAAGGAAGTAAGTATTAGTATGTGACTGATATTTGCATCACCCTGTACATAAGCATAATACTATATAGTGTTACTTACACGAAAAATAATACATAGTTTGCTGAAGAATTACACGAAAAATATTTTATTCTGGCTAGATTGTCATTTACACCCACTGAGCGATGTGCTAAATTCACCAGCCCATGGTCAGAAGATTTTTCATCCGTATATTGATCTGGAGGTAAATACAGTGAACAAACAGAGGTGAGAGATCCTTGAATAAGACTCTAAGTGCTACTGCCTGAAGGTTAGATTTTAAATTAATGGTAGTAAAAGGCAAAGATCTTTGAACTAACATGGCGACACCACCACAGGCTTTATTTCCCGATGTATAATCCTTCCTAATAAAACTAAACCCTTATAGGGTAGGAGACTGGGATGGCAAGAGGAACGTTTCTTGAAAAGCCAATAAGGAGAAGGAGAACTTATTGACTAAGAGCTTGAGGTCTTCTAATCGACAAAAGAATCCATTAAGGTTCCATTGTAACAGTGCCATGATGAAGGTTTTAAGATGTTGGTTTTTAACTCCCGAGATAACTCCATCTCCTCAGTAGGAGACACCTGTAAGTTTAAAGAGAAGTCTGGCCCTCCTCCCTCCAGAACTGGAGAATTTGGTGTAGTTTCTACTACATGTTTTTTGGAGGGGTCAGAGGAAGGTGACACCTCTGACGAGCGTTTCTTGCCATCTTTCCTTTCCGAAGTTTTTGGAGGAGTTCCAGGTGGTGCAATTGATTTCGAAGTCCGACTAGTGCTAGCACATGATTCTGTGGAGGTGGAAGTTCCACAAGAAAGGTGTGTAATACTCAAATCAGTCATTGTTCCAACTGACTTAACAGAAGGACGACTCTTAACCAATGCTGCATAGTTACGGACTTCATTCTGTTCTACCTGCCTACGTGCTTCCGGAAAAGACAAACCCCCAAGGACAAGAACCTCTTGGATTTTCTTTTCCTTCCGCCAAATAGGACAGTCTCTAGAAAGGGCAGAATGGGCTCCCTTGCAATTACAACACCGGAGCTCGTTTGAACAATCTTCCATCTCATGTCCGGGCAAGCCACACTTGCAACAAACTGCAATAAAATGATAGTTTGTTCTCGTGTGGCCGTACTTCTGACATTGGAAGCATCGCAACGGGTTGGGGATAAAGGGTCTTACGTGACAGTGGATATAGCCGATATAGATGGTATCAGGCAAAACTGTTCCCTCAAAGGTAACAATGAAGGAATTTGTAGGATGAGGAACACCATTCCTCCTTGGAGCGATCCGGCGAATGTCAACTACAGATTGATCATTCAATTCGGCAATGATTTCCTCGTCCCCCATTCCTTCCAGGCCCTGGCACGAGAAAACACCTTTCTTGTAATTTAATGTTGCATGGGGAGAAATTGAAACGGCTTTCCCTGCAAACTTTTTCAAGGATAGCAGGGTGGAAGCTTGCTTATCCTTAAAGACTTCAATGAGCAGATGGCCGTTGAAAAGTCTTTTAACATGTTTTATATCCCCGACGAGGCGTTTAAGTTCTTCTGAAATTAGAAATGGGGAGACAGTCTTAAACGACTTCCCATTTGCTAATTTCATCTCCAAAAACTTCGGATTCTTTGGCGGTCTACGGCTCGATCTCTCTTCACGATCTTTCTTTGGTTTTAGATTAACTAGCTTATTTTGTTTTCCCATAGTAAGTAAAATGAATTTTCATCTCCCTCGCTCCCCACCCACCACCGAGCCCAACAAGGGGATGCACGTTGGCACCAGGGATACGAGGGGGATATAGGCAGCGCCTAACCCTATGGCCGAAGCTCCAAGGAATAACGACCAGCCGATTGATCAGGACGGGCTCATCCAGACCACCCATACTTCCGAGAAGCAGGGGCCAAAGTTGTGTGTTGTTCCGGAAAGCCTTCCCTCAACCACCAGGATCCCCCTTTCCCCAGAAGTAGGGTCGCTGCGCACGGCAAACACGCAGGTGGACGTACTGGTCGTAATGGAGGCCATGTCAAAAACATGCCTTTATTGCGAGCACCGGTCCCTTTGGGAGGGTCCACAACCGACCGGCCAACACTTTTAATCTGGCCTCTCTGCTAAGTCCTGTCTGGCATGGGTGAACCGATCCAGCATACCCTTAGCATCACTGAGGCACTCAAGCCCCTCCACCACGTCATGGTAGTGCTCACGGAGGGGATAACAGAAGGGCAACTGTGCATCAAATCACTGCGTATCTTAATTAGGGGTCCTCTAAAACGGTCTCTGAATGCATTTTCAGCCGCACACTGCACCGCATGGGATACGGAAGCCGAAGACCTATCCGCACACCTTTGCTGTCTGCAGTCAACAAGCGGAAACTACTCCAATTCGCTCAGGAGCACAAGGACTGGAAACAAATCATATGGTCTGACGAGTCACGATTCCAGTTACATCTTGCAGACGGCCGCGTGAGAATCTGGAGGAAACTGCACGAAAGCATGGACCCGCGTGCATGAGTACAACGCTTCAGACCGGTGCGGGCAGTGTTATGGTCTGGGAAATGTTTTCCTGGCATGCGTTGGGTTCCTTAATACGAGTTGAACAACGTCTGGATGTCACAGCATACCTCCGTATCGTCGCCGATTAAGTCCACCCTGTCATGTTGATGGCGTATCCCAACTGAGATGGCTACTTCCAGCAAGACAATGCGCCATGCCACAGGGCTCGTATTGTGCAGGAGTGGTTCCAGGAACATGAGGGGAATTTAACCTTACTTCGATGGCCCCCCACAATCCCCAGATCTCACTCCATTTGAGCATTTGTGGGACGAAGTCGAACGAACCATCAGACGGCTGGATCCACCACCGTCTAATCTAGCACAACTAGACAGTGCTATCCATCAGGCATGGTGTCAGATTCCTCCCATCACCTTCCAACATCTCGTGGAATCAATGCCACGAAGAATTACCGCAGTATTTAAGGCAAAAGGTGGCCCAACGAGATACTGACAGGGTGGTCATAATAATATGTTCACTCAGTGTATTACTTATTATATATTTCCATTGAAAATTGCTAGGTGGGAAAATGGAGTTACCATAAGAGCACGTGCAAATAATACAGAGTGGAGTACCGATTTAGAGAATACAGAATGGAGTCACATTATTATGACCACCAGCTATTATACCGAATATCCGCCTTAGCGACACGGACAGCAGCTAGACGGCGTGGGATTGAATCAATAAGATTCTGGTAAGTTTCTACTGGTAGCTGTTGCCATGCAGACTGTAAAGCATCCGAGAGCTCCTGAAGGGTACGCGGTGGTTGTTCCATAGCACGCACATGACGATCGACGTGATCCCAAAGATTCTCGTTTGGGTTGAGGTCTGGGGAATTAGGAGGCCAGAGTGGTACTTGGAACTCTTGGTCGTGTTCCACAAAGCACCCCCGAACAATTACATCCGTATGACCCGTCGCATTGTCTTGCTGGAACGTGCCTTCCCCCTCTGGGAAAACAGTCGCCATGTATGGGTGTACTTGATCTGCAATTATGGATAAATAACCGAATTGGTTGAGAGTGCCTTCCACAAGTATCAGTGGGCCTAGATAATGCCATGAGAACACTCCCCACACAATGACGCTGCCGCCACCAGCCTGGATTCGTCCAGCAATGGTTCCAAGATGCTTGTTCTCGGAGGTTTCTCGCGTCACCCGCCAACGACCGTCACTTCTGTGGAGCAGGCAACCTTTTTCCAATCAGAAGTGGTCCAGTTTCTGTACTGTTGGGCAAATTGAAGCAGTTTTTGGTGATGAACCTTCGTCAGCATGAGTGCCGTATCATCCGTCTGCTATGGACGCCGATATGTAGCAGGGTCCTCTGTACTGTGGTTTTACAGACGTGTCTGGTAGCACCCTCGTTGGTTTGAGCGGTAAGTTGGTTCACTATAGCTCTTCAGTTGGCCTTTATACACCTTCGCAGCCGACTTTCACCTCTTTCGTCAATGGCACACCGTGTTCCACACTTCCCATACAGTTTAATCTGAACGGTCCCATTTTCCCAGTTATGGTACACTTTAACTACAACAGCACGAGAACAGTTCACAAACTGCAAAGTTTCCGAAATATGCCACCCTTCGCTCGAAAGCCGATTATCATCTCCTTTTTCAGATTTGATAAATCACGTTTCTTAGTCATTGGAGCAAAGAGTGATGTGTGTTTAACATATCGACAATCGAACAATGTAGTGTATCGGTATTCGTGTGGAACTTGAAGCATATCTTCCATAATCTCACCCTTCATAATCATATTCTAAGGGAAATACACTGAACTACAAAAGAAGCCTGATGTACCAACAAAGGTCATCTAAAGTATGAAAGAAAATTGCCTCCTCTTGGTGGAGGAAAATTTGATTGACGATTGTCTGAACTAGGAGTATATTACATAGTAAGCCACAGAAAAAACGAAAGAATTTATGAAATCCAGTAATCTGGGAAGATGACATTATCAATGTCATCAAAAACATGTCATCAAAACCTTATATAACCTGCCTTATATAGTCACCTAACCAATTCCCAACACGACACATAGTTCCTCGGCTGGGCAACCCTGAAGACAAACGTAGAGGATGGTCATAATAATACGACTCGACCCTGTTTTTGTGATTGGTTCGTGTCATGAACTATATTCATCGACTGACGAAAACAGATTTTGAAAATCTTTCATAGCCTCGGAGCAATTACGGAGTTACGGACGGACAGACAGACACAGACACGTTTCCTAAACACAAATAGCATAACGCACCTTTCGGTACTTAATAAAATCTTGTAAACATTCCAAGTAGGAGCTTTAGCAATGAAGCAGAAATTCATTTATAGTTTTTTAAAAAGAAATTAATCACCCCCCCCCCCCCTCGAGTAGGGTAAGGCAAGTAGCAGATCCTGCAGTCATCTATTTTTACCCTTTTATCTGCATTTTTTACCTCAGCAATTTTTTTAAATCAAAAAATTAATTTTCTCGAACATAATATGTAGAAAATGAAAAAAGCTCGTATTTTCTTTCCTTTCTCATCATTTCCGAACGTATGATATATCACATGCCATATGTTGCCATAGTTCTAAAGGCCAAATGACTGTCACCTCCGCAAATCCGACCCCAATGGAACAACTGGTCATAAACTTCATAGTAATGTAAATCTTGCCTAGAGTAATCTGGATACTGAATTTCACGCCTTTACGTACCTAAGTAGCACATAGATATGTTGCCCTCTCTGAATCCCACCCCCGTAATTTCGACCCCTGTGTACCAATCAAAACCAAACGAAATAGTGCAGATGGACATGCCCATAGGAAGCTATATTCCGAATTTCAACCTTCTACCTCAAAAAATGTAGCAATTATGAAGGCGATTGATTGACATTATAAAACCAATAAGTAGCTCCACTCTTCCGCTACTTAATTTAGATTATGAGCACTTGAGCAATCGTGCCTCGACAAAGCGATTTCATGTGCGCGCGCCGATGTCAGTAATGCTTAAAAGATGAACAGAAAGTAAAAATGTATTCCTTCTTGACAAATCGATTGTTATATGACATGCTATTATTTTTGTATTCTTTACACTCACTGTTTTAGCACGTGAATTCAACTTGAAGGGGTTCACGAAAAATTCTGAAAAGTTGATACGGCCAAGCTAAGACTTTGAGGATCATATTTCTGAAAACAGATTTTGAAAAAGTTAATCCATTTTCAAGTTATCGTGCAAACGGCGGACGGACGGACGGCCGGCCGGATAAACGTACAGACCAAAGAGCGCATTCTTATAAGTAACTTTTATGCTAAAGCTCCTAATAAGTAGCTCCATTCTTCTGCTACTTAATGAGCACTTGAGCAGTCGTCCGCGTGCTTAGTTCAACAATACTTAAAATATAAAAAAAGAAAGTGACAGTGTATTCATTCTTGAGGAATCGATTGTTATATCACATGCCATTATCTTGGTATTTTCTACAGTCACCGTTTTAGCACGTGAATTCGAGTTGAAGGGGTGCACGGAAAATTCTTAAAAGTTGATACGGCCGAGCTAAGACCTTGATGGTCATATTTTTGAAAACAGAATTTGAAAAGAATTAATCCGTTTTCAAGTTATTGTACAGACCAAGCGTACATTCTTAGAGGTAGAGTTTAAACGAATATGAGTTAATATCGTTCGAAGAAATAATCAGCCATTTAAAAAAATCGTTTATCAGCTTGCCAAAACCTAATCTTACCAAATATTAGCTAACATACAATTTCACTCTGAAAATAATCTCAAAAATTTTCCCAGATATCTTTTATATTAGGAAAAATATATTTAAGTGAAAATCAATGATTGCCTTTACCTGTATATAAAAAAAAATTAATATCGAATAAATTTAATGGCTGAATATTATTTTCGGTTTCAATTCCAAGCTTATTTTTATTTTATTGTAATTGATTGGAATGAAAGTTTAAAAAAAATTGCATATTAATTTTTACGATTTACTTTTTATTTTAATGTGAGAATTTCTTAAGAAAATTTATAATTTTTAAGTCCCAAAAGATAATTATAATTAAAAGTTCGCAACGCTGATTTCCTCCCTGAGAATAATGGATTTGTCCAACTCGTTCTGAGACGAAGTGAGCCAGTCACAGACCTGTCGAAGTGAATAATTGTATTTCGAAGTACAGGTGAATAATTTCTGTAGTTAGTATTAAAACCCATGGTCAGAGACAAAAAGAAGCCTAGAAGAAGCAGTTCCAAAGTAGCCGACCTACCAAAAATCAAAAGAAATGCCACCACAACACGACATAAATATAGGCCCGGGGAGAAAGCGTCAAGAGAGGTTCGTCGCTACCAAAAATCAACTGACCTTTTAATCAAAAAGGCAACTTTCCAGCGTGAACTTCGTCAAGTGTGCAAAGATTTGAAGGTTGATTTGAGATTCCAGAGCAAGGCCGTTGGGGCACTTCAGGAAAGCGGTGAGGCGTATTTGGTCGAAGTATTAAGAGGAGGCAAACCTCATCGCCATCCATGCCAAAAGAATTACGATTAAGCCAGAGGACGTTCGGCTAACTCGTAGGATCCGCGATAATCATGCCTAAATTCCCTAAGATAAAAAGAATCCTCCGGAGATTTTTCAATTGAAAAATGGAAAGAAAAATTCTGCTACCCGGATTCGAACCAGGAATCTCGACTATCATGGCCGATGCCTCTACCAATTGTGCTATCGCAGACACCACGAACAGCCAAGCTGTCTCAAGTTGTCTTAAAGACAACCAAGTTGTCACGGTTGAACGCCCAATGGGATACGGGAACCTGGCCCGCAGATCGAGAATTTCTCCACTCCAAACCATCATAAAATTCCACAGGAAGTTAGGGAGACGTCCCAAAAGACCATATTTCTTCAAAAGAGTCGCTATACCGTATCTCCACGTGGTATCAAAGGCTTTTTCCAAGTCAAAGAAAATCCCTACAACATGTTGTCTATATTTTTTTGCAAGGCGGATCTCCGGCTCATGTTCCAACCGGAGCAGATGATCAGTGGTAGAGTGAGCTCCACGGAACCCACATTGAAACCTAGACAACGGATGATGTTTTCCCAGGTACCACATGAGTCTAACTGACACCATCCTTTCCAAGGTCTTACAAAGGCAGCTGGTTAAAGCAATCGGTCTATAGTTTGATGAACATGACGGATCCTTATTTGGCTTTAGAATAGCAACAACAGTTGCCCCTTTCCATTGAGTGGGGATCTCTGCTGAGGACCATATATAGTTGAACAAAGAAAGAAGGTAAACATATGCTTCCTTAACGGGCGCATATGCTTCAGTAGGTGTTGTAAGAAGGGATATAAGAGCCCGTCCGGGCAAGGAGCCGAATCCTTGGAGCAGCTGAGAGCGTAATGGAGTTCCCGTAGAGAAAACGGGAGGTTGTAATTTTCAAGGTTCCTAGAATTGAAATTCAAAGCATATGATTTCTGAAGATATTTGTGTCTTTGAAAGGGGTCTGAGTAATTTTTTGATTCTGAAACATCAGAAAGAGTTCGGCCAAGAATATTAGCTACTTCATAGGGGTCACAATACCTCTGACCATTTTTGGTGAGAGAAGGAAGTTTATCCGGAAGTCTCTACAGATTTATTTTTCTAATCATTTTCCATATAGATTGGAGAGGAGTGTTCTTATTAATACACGAGATGAAATCCCTCCAGCAAAGTTTCTTATTTGTGGAAATAGTCAGTTTGCACTTAGCTCTTTTCGTTTTATAATTTATAAAATTCTCTTGAGTGGGATTAGCCGAGAAAAGACGGAGAGCCCTCTTTCGTTCTTGGACTGCTACAGCACATTCTTGATTCCACCAAGGTACTGGAATTGCTACAGCACATTCTTGATTCCACCAAGGTACTGGAATTTTATTAGAAAGGGTTCTATTTATAGGGATGGATTCTTCTGCCGCTTTGAGAATACGAGAAGTAAAATCTTCAACAGATGGGAAAGATGTTTTATTCTCAAACTTTAAGAGAGACTGAAAGACCTGCCAGTATGCTTTAGCCAATTTCCAACGTAACGTCGGGTTAAAACAAGAAGAGCTCAAGGGAATAAGAATAGGAAAGTGATCGCTGCCATGTTAGTCTGTGAGTACGTTCCACGATATATTAGCTGCAAAAGAAGAGGAGGATATTGATAGATCAATACAAGAAGTAGTACCATTAGTCGAGTGGAGAAATGTTGGTGAGCCATTATTTAACAAATTAATGTTAGAAGAATTTAATACTCTTTCTATCATATATCCTCTTTCAGTCAGACGTTCAGACCTCCAGATAGGGTTGTGGGCATTGAAATCTCCTAATAGTAAAAAAAGGCGAGGTAACTCCTGTATTAGCGATGAAAAGACTTTTTCATCAATGAATTTAGCAGGGGGGAGATAAATAGAACATACAGTTACGGGAGGAAGATGTTTAAATAATACTCTTACTGCTACAGCCTGTAGATGAGATGTTAAATCAATCACGGTAAAAGGCACCGACCTGTGGATTAAAATGGCGATGCCTCCACAGGCTCTATTTCCCAACGTGTAGTCTTTTCGGTTTAAAATAAACCCTTTCAGAGTAGGGGACTGGGAAGGCAGGAGAAATGTTTCTTGCAACGCTAATAAGGGGAAGGAGAACTTATTGATTAGCAGTTTCAAGTCATCAAAGCGGGAGAAGAAACCCTTAACATTCATAGTGCATATATTAAGAGGTTGTCCTAAAATCCCGTGATAGCTCCATCTCCTCAGTTGGAGTCACTTCAAGATTTAATGCGAAATCTAACTTTCCTCCCAGGACTGGGGAGATTGGTGTTCTATCCGCAATACGTTTTTTAGAGGTATCTGAAGAGGGAGATGCCTCTGAAGATCGTTTTCTACCATCTTCTCTTTCAATATTTTTTTGTGGAGTTCCTGGAGGAGTCGAAAAAGTTGTATTCCTGCAAGAGGAGTCTCTATGTGAAACAATTTCATTTATAAAATCTTTATAGCTCATTTCTGTCATAGTTCCTACAAATTTGCATGCAGGAGCATTCTTAATCACCGACGCATAATTCCTTGTTTTCGCTTTCTCCACTGGCTTTCGAGCCTCAGGGAAAGATAGATTTCCGAGAATACGAACTTCCTGAATTTTCCTTTCTTTCCGCCATACAGGGCAATCTCTAGATAGAGCCGAGTGTGCACCCTTGCAATTACAGCAAAAAAAAACATTCGAGCAAGATTCCATGTCGTGTCCCAGTTGTCCACATTTGCAACAAACATGTGGGTTATTGCAACTAATTCTTGTGTGGCCAAAACGCTGACACTGGAAACAGCGCAACGGGTTGGGAATATAAGGCCTAACATGACAATGAACATAACCAATGGCTATACTGTCAGGTAGGGTTATTCCCTCAAAAGTGACTATAAAGGAATGAGTATGATGAGGAACACCATTCCTTTTTGGAGAGATCAGCAATGATTTCCTCATCCTTCATTCCTTCAAGATCTTGGCATGTAAAGACCCCTTTCTTGAAATTCAAAGTCGCATGAGGAAATACCGAAACCGATTTCCCCGCGAACTTTTTCAAGGATAATAAGGTGGAAGTTTGATTATCATTTGAAACTTGAATCAAGAGATGTCCATTAAATAGTCTTTTAGTAAGTTTAACATCCCCAATCAACCGTTTTAGTTCTTTGGCTACAACAAAAGGGGAAATCGTTTGAAAGATTCTCCCTTTACAAGACTAATCTCCAAGAACCGTGGATGTTTCGGCACTCTGGCAGTTGATCTCTGGTCTCGATTTGTATTAGGAGGTTTTAGATTTACTTGCTTATTTTTACCCATATTATGTATGAGAAAATTTCATCTCCCTCACTCCCCATCCACCACCGAGCCCAACAAGGGGATGCACATTGGCACCAGAGATACGAGGGGGATATAGGCAGCGCCTAACCCTATGGTCGAAGCTCCAAGGAGCGACGATCAGCCGATTGATCTAGACGGGCTCATCCAGACCACCCATCCTTCCGAGAAGCAGGGGTCAAAGTGGTGTGTTGTTCCGGAAAGCCTTCCCTCAACCACCAGGATCCCCCTTTCCCCAGAAGTAGGGTCGCTGCGCACGGCAAACACGCAGGTGGATGTACTGGTCGTAATGGGGGCCATGTCAAAAACATGCCTCCATTGCGAGCACCGGTCCCTTTGGGAGGCTCCACAACCGACCGGACACTTTTAGTCTGGCCTCTCTGCTAAAGCCTGTCTGGCATGGGTGACCCAATATAGTGCCCCACTCAAGCCCCTCCACCACGTCAAGATAGTGCCCACGGAGGGGCAAGAACCGTTGATGGGCTATGGAAAGTGTGTCAGCAGGTGTGGAACGAACTTCCCATGGAGTCCCTCAAACTCAGCCTACTTCAGTGGAAATTACGGTGCTGGGCGATAGTCCAACAACGTGGTTCTCACATCGAACACAGCCGATGTTGGCGCCATGGTATTACACCATCGTAACAAAACTGCAAAGTCGTCTCATTTTATCTGAATCAACCCTCCGTATAGAACAGATGAGAGAATGGACGTGTTGTTTTATCCAGCGACTGTGCAGCAAAAGCAAGAACTCACCGATGGAATATTTCATATGAGAAAATTGCTGATTGAATCCAGTGTCATAATAGACACCGTGAGTACAACAATTAGCAACCGATCAATGCTCCTAGGCAAAGAATTATTCCAAAGGATTATATAAATGATCGACGAAATGGAGTTCACGGAAGAAGAGGCTTTGGTATTAGAACAAGAGACACGTGATCCTGTATCCAAAAAAACAAAAAGCGACAAGCAGCGAAGAAGAAGAAGAATCGGAAACGCTCGATAAAATTCTGCATGCTGTCAAAATTAAAGCTGTGGAATTGGCCCAATCATCCGAAATGGTCGATAAATACTTTACGCAAACAATCAACACATTTTTTAAAAAGCAGATCACAATTATCTACTTGGAAAAAACATACTGAACAAGGCGGCACCCGATATGATAAGTTAGAGGTCATAAACAGGAACGTGTATGATCGATTTATTGAAGCAAGAGACTATAAAAAGGGCCTAATTACGACTCGCATGCTGAAGCAATGTGCGCTGCATCCCGATTTCTTGACGGAACTTTTGAGTTTGTTGCATCGGACAGATGGGTGAAGAATTTCAAAAGAATGTATCACATATCTCAACGACATGTTACGCGATATGCAAGTGCAAAAGATGCAGCAACGCATCAAGAACTATTAGAAGCTGCTGTCAAATATCAAGAGCAAACGTGTGCAATTATTGCTAATTTTGATCCTGATTACGTTATAAATACTGACCAAACTGGTTGTGAGTACAGAATCAGCAGTTGTCGCACTCTTTCTTATAAGGGCGAAAAAGTAACTGAAGTTGCGGTGGGCCAAATGCAAAAATTAACGCATTCATATAAAGTTATAGAGTATAGTTGTACCGCAAGATTTAGAGCCCTGAGTGGAATGCTCGATCAACAGAATAAGGGGTGTACGGCTCTTGCTCAAGACCATTGTTGAAACTATGAATTATTTCATATTGTTGGATTTTCGCTGACGGATTTGTCTTCATAGCAATGATTAAATTTAATTGTTATTTTACAAGATTTTATTTTATTAATTTATGTATTGATATTATTTTATTTATTCATTTAGTCTAGTTTATTTAATTATTAATTACTCGCTTTATTTATTTTATTTTTTGTATTTATTTATCATATAATTAATGTATTCTTATATTAGTTATATTATTTTATTTATTTATTTTCATTTATCCACTTCCATCATAATTTTTTCATTTTATTTATACATTAATTTTTAAAGCTTTTTCATTGAAATGCCAAATTGTATAATGCATAAACATTACCGCAATACTGCTCTTGATTCTCGTTCTATGCTTATAAGGAGATTCAACTTTGGATTCAAACGTGTTTGGTTCATTTTTGGATTTTATGATCTATAACCATTATAAAAATAGACCTATTAAATTAATCACACAATTATAAATAATTGTTTGAACTTATTTTAATCTTAACAGACAAATTTAAAAATAAAACTGTAAATTCCGTGTGAAATTTTATAGTATACGAATCCTTCTTTTAAAAATAACATGATTTTAACATAATCGAAAATTAATAAAACAGTTTTTAATTTTCTTGAATGGGATTTGAATGGATTTTAACCACTATATGCGTGATCTTCGTCTTCATCATCATCCCACCAGTCGTTAGCAGAATCCTTAAAAATTGTTTAAATTATGCAGTCGAACCTCGATAAGTGGACAGCCTCGGGACCGGAAGAAAATATCCACTTTCAGCAGGGAGTTGTCTTTTAAAAAAAAGTACAGTACTCAACGCTAAGAGCTGCCAAGAGTATTCGTTTGTTTGCAAGAAAGCACCGGAAAATTTGGTCCTCGTGTACAAATGGAAGTCGAACAATACATGCAGCAATATGCCAACGTTTATGTCACATCCACAAAGTCCGGAAATATACAAAAGGACACGTACGAACAATTTCTTGACAACATAATACAACCTTATGTTACAATAAATCCATTTTTGTACATCGTGGACTCTTGGAGTGGCCAGACATCTGTAACCATGCATCAGATGAAGTTTACTAACGGACAGGGTCTTCCTACGTGTACATTATCGATCATACCGCCGAAATGTACGCCATTGTGCCAACCATGTGACGTTTATTTTTATCGTCAAATTAAAAAATGTATACGTCGTATGCAGAATTGTTCATATCTTTTGGAAACGAACAAGAAAATTACATCATAAAACTCCACGCACTCATTCACGATCTATCTAACGCAAAAGTTTTTTCCAACACAAAAACGATTGAACTTGAATGATAGATTCAGCTCATGCAGATGTCGGGCAATGGTTGAAAAGTGAACCTTGAACTGTTCTACGAGTTCCCTCGTTGTTACATTGTGATCTTCATCAATTGCTTGGCGTAGATCACCATCTGAAATCACCGACCAGAGAGGTGCATCTTGAAGAGTGCCTCCGCGTCTGAACCGGCACTACCATTCTTCTATTTTACGTAAACTAACAGTGCCATCACCTAAACGTTGGCAAATGTTTCGGTGACATTGCGCAGCACTGATCTTTCCAGAATACTCGTAGAAGATTATTGCACGAATATGCTCGCGTGAAAGGTCCATTTCAGACCGTTGATGGCACTCACAGATGTATAGTCAGAAAGTTGATTCTTGGATATAATATAGGAAAGATATTCAGGAATCAAATGCAATAATTTGTTTGAAAAAATATGAACACCCCCCTCGAAAAATGAGCCCTTCTTGGGCACGGGTTCTAGAACCGGAAAAAACTTTTGCAACAACCTGATATTACAGGCTCCAGTATATTCGAATATGTTACGGTAATTATAGTGCACAGATTTCTTTGTAAAAATATAATTTCTTGCAATATATGTAACATTTGATTGTATTTATATCAGATACGCCTGGTATGCTGCCAGATAAGCCTACAAAAGAAAATTTTTTGAATGTAAATCAAATTTCTTTTCCGGAATGCATGAAAAAGGAAAACTGCAACTGCAAGATTAGTCCTGCATTCATCCAATGTTCTTGGTGTCGCACACATTTGTGTTTCAAATGGTTTTTTGAAGAATACCATCCAGCACGTTGTATTCGACAAGCCTAATTGTAAATATTCTACAACTTCGAAATTATTTGTTAAGACGATTATGTTATTTTATTATAGCGCCCAATATGGGCAAGAAACAAAGACATCAAAACCTGAACATAAGAAGAAATGAAAAGTTAAGCATTAAAAAAATTTGTTTTTTTCTTTAAAATCGACGAATTATTTACACTTTCGTGTAAATTGTTTTAACAAATATTTTTTTCATTATAACAGCATATTATAACAGAAAAATATATTAAAAAGTGGACGATAGCACAGTTACAAAAAAAACAAAAACCAAAGCCTAACGGGTGGATTCGAACTCGAGATCTTACGGTTCGTACGCCACGACGTTACCTGTTCGGCTGCCGCTTTTGTGATGATTACCAAGGTACAGTTTACACTAGTTATATAACACAGACTTTAAAGGGATTTTCTCGAAAATAAGCTCAAGTTGGAGGCTGCGGACTTGGTTTTACGAAAAGAACCATATCAAACTACCATCCTACCAAAGGACATCAAAAAACTCGATTGTTCGTTGGGGCTCTCTCCTTGTAAGATGGCAACACCACCACAGGCTCATCCAGTTTAAACCGACCCAGAACAGTAAAGAAAGTTTGCGAAGGAAATGGCTATAGGAGGATAAAGTATTATAAAATTAAATTTATCTACTTGAGATAAAAGGCCATATATAGAATCTCTTAAAAAAAGTGCAAGAACTCGTATGACTAAGTGACTTTAGAATTTTGAAGAATTTGATGACTGTGACAAGTGTAGATTTAAATTGATTTTTCCCAGTACTTTAGCGGTGAATGATTTATTGAGAGACAACACTAATTTATTGGTCAGCAAATCCGGGATTTTGTAGAAACTTAACTGAACGGATTGACGATCGGTTTTCTTCTGCTTTCTTTCCCCTAATAAGGAAAGTCTGTCATATGTTTTGAATTCACATGTTATCAAGGAGTATCAGAGAGAATTTTTGCACAAAATAAATTTTGCTATTAGGCTTGTGTGTTAAAATATAAACCTTACATTTTTTTCTGTTTATATACTAGGTCACAATCATTTGATTAAACTACTGAATGGGGAAACGTATTTAATATCAGTCCCTTCTAGCATACAAAAAAGTAGTCTCTCACGTAAACACCCATAACTCTATGATGTCAACCTGAAATGGGTTAAAAGTTACCTTTGTGTAACAGTCGACAACAAATTAAACTATGAGGCCCAAGCAATCCAGAAAGCAAACACGGCAAAATTTAGCCTACTAGGACTAACTATGCCCTCAGAGTAGACAACGAACTGTTGCTATACAAATCGATCATCAAATTCATCCTACTATACGGCATGCCAGCATGGACTACTATTTGTAAAACACACTGGAAGTCTCCAAATATTTCAAAACAAAATACTAAGACTTATCACAAAGAGAGGACGCCGATCGATCACTCAGCAACATCTTTTTATCATCAACAACTTTCTCCGTATCGACCACTCTCACTGTCCGATTCCGGATTGCCTGAATCTTTGTAACATTGTAGCCGCCGATGATGTATTAATCGAAATGCGTCAGGCATTAACTTTGTTTACCGTATCACTTCCATTGTTCTTTTTTATTATTCAGATAGACCTGAAACTAGTTCATGTATATTTTCAGTATATACCAACGCCTATTTTATAGGTCAGTGAAACTGGCAAAGACAATTTTGAACTTATCATTTAACAGCTACTGCTTAAGGACGAAACTAACCCCTAGATATGCTTCCATCAAAAGGAGGGACTGTTCGATCGCCACCCGGAGGACGAAGGCTTATGCCGAGAAGAGGAGGATCACTGAGGAGATACGTTCACCATGCCACAAGAAGGTACGTCTCAACAAGGACATTATGATCGCCTATTTACATCTAGCCAGCCTCAAACCGATTTAATCAGGATAGACATTCGACAACACATCGATGATGCCATCCAGACAGTCATAGAAAAATTCAACAGAATGATGAACAAGATAGCCCATCTTAAAAAGAGAGACCGGCATAACCAATAGCCAGACCCGTCAACAGAGAGGACATCACAAATATCGCAGACGATGTGGCACAAGCGATCCGCAGGTCAAGCCCAAAATTAGACAGCACCTTAGGATCATGAACACGCATGAAATCAAAAAACTATTGCGACAATAGACTCTACATGATAGCCCAGCGTATCAGAGCCAAGGAGGAGGAAAACCAGTCAAGCGTCATCGGTGCTGACAAGAGCAAGGCCATCATGGTCATACTGATGATGATTACAACAGGAAGGCCACCGAATTCATCAACGCGAATGGCTTTAAAAGGATGGATAGAGATCCTACCTAAAGTTCGGGAATAAAGGCAAACGACCTGTCTAACTGCTAACATCCTAGAGCTTCAAGACTTTGGCAAACCGAATGACCTAGAAACCGAAAACATCTGAGGATGAGTGCCCTAGCGAAGGTACAAGTTACATCAGGAGGATTTCCCCATCCGCTCAGTCATTAACGGTCAGGGATCCTCATTCCACCACTTTACCAAACACGTATCAGTGTGGCTTAAGACGCAGTAGTCCATCGAGAATAGGTTGTCAAAGACTGCATCTTTTTTCAATCAATTACAAGGCCTAACATTTGATGAACATGAGATGATGGTCTCACTGGAAATGATTAATCTTTACACGAACATACCATTGACGGAAACATTCAGAAAGACCGGAACAGGACACGATATAAGTACATGGTGATTCAGTCAATTTCTGACCATTTCACTCGAATGACGTGCATTAGGGATAAACAATTGAAAGAATATGAGCGTCATATCGAATTTCTAAATAGTTGGAGTTTGTATTGTTGCAACGGTGCTGCATGAAAATCGTATTGTTGAAAAATGGCGCCCGCTTTATCAACAGAGCAGAAATGCAAGGTTGTCGAATGGTATTTCGAGACAAAAATCACCTGTAACCGTTCAAAGAAAGTTCCGGAAGGAGTGCAAGTGTCGAGACGCACCAGGCAGGCAAGCTATCATGGATTTTGTCAAACAATTTCGTGCGACTGGATGTGTTAAAGGCAAGAAAAAAGGCGGGAGCGAAGCTCGTGTTCGAACGACCGAAGTTGTCGAAAATGTTCGCACAAGGTTGGTCGATTTCCCTACTAAAAAATCTGTTCGCAGCTTATTCATTGAAGAAGGGCTGTCGTATACCACGACGTGGCGAATTTTGAGAAAGGATTTACACCTGTTCCCGTATAAGATCCATGTTTATCAGGAGTTAACAGACACTGGAAGACAGAAGCGAGTCGCCAACAATTTGCGATGGAGTTTGGAGCAGAAATGGAAGCCAATCAGGACATTGTGGACAACCTGTGGGTGTCAGATGAGGCCTTCTTCCATCTGTCAGGTGACGTAATAAACATAACGTTCGTTTTTGAGGTTCCCAGCACCCTCATGAGATCCATAAGTCACCTCTTCATCCACGAAAGGTTATGGCTTGGTGCGCGATTTCCAAAAGAGGCATCAATGGTCAGTTCTTTTATGAGGGCACCGTAACGTCATTGGTCCGTTCTTAACATGTTGGAAACCTTCTTCATCCTCGAGCTGCGAAGGAGGCGTATACCGCTTCGACATCAATGGTTTCAACAGGATGGAGCTAGGCCTTACACCACTAATGAATTGCTAGACTTTCTCAATCAGAAATTCGGAAATCGTGTCATTTCAAACAGGTTTCCAGATCGATTCGGGAGTGGCTTTCTTTGGCTCCCTACGAGTCCTGACCTAAACCCATGTGATTTTTATCTCTGGGGGTTCCTTAAAGACAGTGTGTCAAGAACCCTAGACCAGCTGCGACAAAGCATCGTCGACTGCTGCACCCTTGTGGATGCAGAAATCCTGGACTGAGTTATGAACAACTTCACCATTCGGCTGCGAGCAGTTCAAACCGTTTGTGGTGGCCACATTGAGCATATCAAGACCTTTCCACGGAAATAAAAACTCCGAACAGACTAAAATATCATACTGAAATGCTAAGTTTGTAAACATTAATGGGTCAATAAATCATAGTACTGAAATGGTCAGAAATTGACTGAATCACCCTGTACTTGAACTACTTACAATTTTTACTACATACCCAGAATTAACGGAGAGTTCTTCACCATTCTGAATTGTGTGGCCATGGGCTCACCAGACAGCTCCATCATCTCTGAGATTTTTTTGCAACACATCCAGGAGCCCCATATAAACAGGATGCACGAAGGCAATACATCTCTCTATACCGAGGATATGTGGACGACACATTGATCACTTATGAAAATGTGCTCCTCTGAAGACCTACTAGCCAATTTCAATAGCCTACACCCAGTCTTGCAATAGACGATGGTGACCGAAGAGAACGGAGGAATTAACTAGCTCGACTTCCGCATATCTCGTGAACAAATAACGAATAGAATGACTTCAGCATACACAGAAAGGATTCAACCACCGCAAACATCATACCGTATGATTCCACATATCCTATGGGACATAAAACAGCCAAGGATTCATGAGGGCATTATCCTACCTCATCGCTGACGACGCACGAAGTGATGCCACCGTGTTTGAGCTGGCAAGGACCAACCACTTCCCCAGAAGGTGGCTAAGTCCATTTTTAATGAGTCAAGAGAAAGACCAAGACTAGAAAATCGGACCAGCGCACCAGACACAGCGACGCCACCTTCACCTACAATGGCCCTGGGACCCACCACATTTCCAATCTGTTCCGTGAGCAAGAGATCGGAATCGCCTTCCACACTGCACCAATTTCCAGGTTTTATTAAACCCCAAAAAGCGGGACGATGATTTTACCGATGTGCCTGTGTACAAGCTACTCTGCCCAGACTATGGGGCCATTTACATGAGTTCCACGTGTCGCTCCTTCTAAGAACGCTTCCGTGAACATAAAAGATCGTGGGTGAACCGGGACGGGAGGTCGGCCTATGCTGACCACCTTATTGTGAACAGACACACAATGCTCGCGATCGACCACTACATGAGCGTTCTGTGGAAAGGACAAGACAGGGGACAGAATCATGATCCAGAAGGAAGTTGAAATTAGAAAACACCACCGTATGGACAATATTCCACTGCTCAAAACCAGACAACCTTCGAGAGGGTCGAGAGGGTCGATATGGTCGACTACATTATCGGGTTCGAAAGAAGAATCGAGATGAATGATGGTCTAATCCATGGGGGAGCTCCCCATTAGGTCCGAGTGCTATGTACCTGTTTCCCCATGTGGTTCGCCCTACCTGCATTATGTAAGAGGAATTGTCTCCCAGCTTTCTTTTTGATTTGTCTCCAAGATTGGGAGATGAGTGAGTGCTAAATTGCGATCCCTACTCCTAAACGGTAACTCCATGTGCTCCTTCTCAGGACGGCAAACAGCAAAACACCCCGAGTTCATCCGAAGGAAACAGAACGCCCTACACGAGAGCCGACCTTCCCAAGGCAGGGGATCCAAGGCATAGTCAGAACTACATCTAAAGGGACTGAACTTCCAATGACCCGAGGCTAACGAAAATACAGGCTCCAGCACTGAAAAGTCACCTGACCAAGATAGGTCTGTTAACAATCCAACCTTCATTGTTTCCAACAAAGGAAAAATCACCAATTGTTAAATACAAGATGGAAACAATGAAAGATACCTTGTTAATAGACCTATCTTGGTCAGGTGACTTTTCAGTGCCTGAGCCTGTCTTTCTCGTTAGCCTCGCAAGGACCCCACGTTTGCAGCCATAGATGAAATCTTCAAGGGAAAATATGGAACCCTTCCTCAACGAATTTCTAGGGAAGCACGTTCAGATCCATCAACAGGTAGAGGAATTACGCAATGAAGTTGCTAGCATCTCCTCCCAGCTAAAATGAGTAACCCACAGTTTTGAGAAACTAAGTAGTGACATCATAGAAGCAAATAATGAAAAATTCGAGCAGATCACCTTGCATATAGTAAACCATGTCTTCCCTGTGTAACCACCAGTATGAATAATGGATAACCATATGGATTTGCAAGATAATAAGCCCATCACTTAAGCGAAGAAGAAGTTAGAGGATGAATCTAATGCTGACAAGGGAGGACAACATTCTAAATAAAAGATATCACAAAAATAATACACCCCAAAAAAACTCAACAGGACAGCACAACCAGATCAACCATTCTGCAATACGCCTACATCAAGTGCTCTGGAGAGCCTTATTATAATGCAACTGCGCAGTCGCAATCAGCCAACCAATCGTACAAACCTCCTATAATTGTGCGTACACACGGCAAGCAATTCGAAGATACAGCCTTCGAAATAAAAAGACATGTGCCACTCGAGAAGATCACGGTATATTCAGATAACAATCAAAATACTATCAAAATTAACTGCATTGATGAGATTACCCACAACACCATCATACATGGCCTGAAAGCATATGGGCCACTTATAATCCAGCACCATCACCTGAAAAGTGAAAAAGTGCTTAAATATGTGATCGGAAGAGTCGATATCACCTATGAACTAGATGATCTAGCAACTGACATAAAAGAGGAAAACTACATCCCTAAAAAACTAATTCGATTTAGAAAAGCCCAAGAAAACATACAGCTACCAATGGAACTGATGCCTAACTCAAAACACAACAGAACCTTCTAAAACAACAGACGACGAGGACCACTGGCAATCCAAGTCGAAATATTCAGAGGAAACAAACAGTCCCTCCAGTGTTTTAACTGCCTCCGTCTAGGACAGGTTTCGATGAGGTGCACTGAAGCATCCCGTTGAAACAAGTGCGCCAAAGATCACCAATCGAGAGAATGCTCTAAGGTAAAAGGAACTGACCCCCTTAAGTGCATTCGCTGCGACGGACAACACACATCAAGCTACGGAAGGAGACCCAAATTCCCGGTACCAAAAGAACAAGCATAACACCGTAACGGCTAGTATTCTTCTGCTCTAAAACAACCAGTGAGAAATGAAGTAAGTCCAAGCGACCTGGTTACTAGTGTAACAAGAGCAGATTCACACCCTATTCAAGGACCTGGTATCAAATTTCCCACAATTACAGGGTATAATCACTACAACAACTTAAAAAAGCATGGATACTGCACAACTATCAAAATTCACCTTAAACTTCGTTGCACTATATGGAACGCCCGTGGAATAGCCAATAAGGGAGTGGAACTTTTTAATTACCTCATTAAACGGAATATTGACGTGGCTTTTATTACGGGGACTCATTTGAAACCAGTACAAAAGTTTTTCCTGCCTGGATTTAACGTCTACCGCAGAAAACGCACACCAAAAAGCAAGCAAAATGTTGCAGTAGGAAGTGCAGCTACTACCATTATTAAAAAGATAGTAACACTGAAGCTTCCCCACTCAAAAACAGCTTGTGTGAGGCTGTAGCCGTACAACTCAACGACAACACTAAGAAAAAAGTAAAGCTTGTCTCCATGTACAATCCCCCCCAGAATTAAAATCTATGATAAAGACCTAGACGTAATCCTGGAGAGCACTCAACCAACTATCCTGGCCAGAGATGTGAATGCAAAGTGCCCTGAATGGGACTCGGAATGCCTAAACCTAAACGGATATCTACTAAACAAGTACCAACAACAAAACTCAGACATTCTAATAAGTGTCCAGAAGAACTCGCCTGCTATAGTAATAGTTACCCAGCCAGTATGTGCTTGACACTTATCTTTAAAAACTGTTATTCTCCTTTCACCATATACACGGTTAATGACCTTTCTTCAGAACATCTTCCTGTTCGCTAAACCTTGAGCATATGGACGTTACTCACCAACCGCAATTCGAAAACCGTTATTACTGGAAACTACACAAATCTCTATTCAAAGATTATCCAATTGAACTGGCTTCTGAATCAGGTCCAACTGATATTAATATAAACGTGGATCCCTCACACAGGCAATTAAAATCTCCTGTGGCCCAATACCAAATATAACGGGCTAACAAGAGTGGTCAAAGAAGAAATCAAACAAGAACGTGACCAAATGTGGACTTGTAAAAGTGTAAAACTCTCCCATCAGGAAAGTCACTCTGGAATATGATAAAAGCTCTTAAGAACCGTGCCACACCTACAAGACAAAGATGGGAATCTTGCAGTAACTAGTCATCATAAGGCTCAAGTTCTTGCTATCATAAAGGAGCAATTCATTACCCCCTAAGATCCTCAACCCTAAGGATACCTTGTTAAATAGAGAAGCAGATGATAACTATGAAAAATACCAACCCAGAGCTGGTAAAAACAACGAGTGTTGTACTGCAAAAGGGATTACTGCATATCTTCAAACTCAAGCACAGGAAGGCCCCAGGAAAAGATGGAATCACAAATGAGGACCTCATAAATCTCCCATCTAGCATTCAGAAAGTTGTTACAAAAATAATCAGTGACTGTTGGGAATACGGATATTCCCCGACTCCTGGAAATGATCTATTATAGTAAGCATCCTCAAACCTGAATTACACCTTTCCTCTTCAGCTAGTTACCAGCTAATTACTGTAGTTTCCTACCCATGTTATCTAAGATAACAGAAAAAACTCATTCTCCAACGCTTCAACGATCACTGTGAACTCAGGGGACTAATACGAAATGAGCAATTTGGCTTCAAACAGGAGCATTCCTGCTAAGAGCAAATATAGTGTTTAACTAACAGCATCAGCAATGCCCTAAACCACTCCCAACACATAATAGTATTCTTAGATGTACATAAAGCTTTCGACCAGGTATGGCACGATGGCCTCAAGTATATGATTAGGGAAGAGTTCCCAGAGAACTTAATTGTCATGGTGAGATCCCTTCTTCAAGACAGACCATTGCCAACAAAAGTAGAAGACCCCCTCTCCCTATCCTGCCAAGTACACGCAGGGGTGCCCCAGAGCTCCACCTTAGACTGTACCCTCTTTAACTACTAAACTCAGGATTTCCCTTCCCCGGATAAGTGTCAGATATTCCAATACGCAGATGACATGGCCATTGTGTGTGAAGCTTGGAACGTCATACTGGCTATCAAACGGCTACAAAAGGCACTCCCTCAATGTGCAAAATGTTACAACAAATGGAGATTCCGACTCATCACTGACAAATATAAAGCTGTAATTATCTCCAAAAAGCATAGTCTCCCACGAAAACAACTACAGCTCCACAATGTCAACCCAGAATGGGTTGAAAGTTACAAATACCTTGGAGAAAACAATCGACAACAAATTAAGCTGGGGGTTCCAAAAGAGAAGTCTCATTAACCATGATATCATTTCTCTTGAACTATTTGTGTTTTTTATAACTACTTGTTGTTGTTGCAAGAAACTCAAGAGGTCCCGTTCGACCAGGGCATTGAGGACTGTTCACTTTTGGACGAAACTGAACACAAGTGTAATTCTCATAACCGCTCTGCAAGAGCAATATTCCAAAAAATTAAGATAATTAAAGGAGGAGCTCTAGGCGCAAAAGGAGGACAAAGCACATAGGAGCCAGGTAAACAATGTAAGCTGCTTTTCGTTTCTTTCTGAATTTTTATAAATAGCCTTAAATTGTTATTTTATTTTAGCTAAATATCATGTTAAATTCTGGATCACTTTGGATTCTTCGAGTGATTTCGATATGCCACAAAAAGAAAGGAAAAACCCTTTAAGGGAAAAATTACAAAGTTTGAGATATCATAATAAGAAATTAAAGTAGGATCTCTTTGACCAGAAAGCCAAACGTTTCAAATTGGATAAACGACTAACAACTGGAGGAATGGATTAAGCTCTTAGAAACAAAAGCTCTCTAGTTCAATACACAGGAAGCTGGTGTGCCCCAGGAAAAGCAGGTCGTTGAAAACTATCCAGTTTGAGTAGAATGGAACAAGAGTGCGAATGCCTTATCACCTCTGCAGAGTTGATACTTCACAAAATTAAATTGGTTAGGGGATCATGCATCCTGAGTCCCTAATCCAGTAAGTCTGAATTACATGTATCTTTTAGTAAACTTTTTTTCCCCACAAAGTTTCTCAAACAATTTATCAGTTTAATCAAAAGACGTGAACTACAAACAGCTTTTAGTAGGAAGCCATATTGATTGAAACGCCACCTATATTAATGGAGTTTTTAGTGGACCATTCTATTTAGGTGGTATTGGGTTAGGCCAGAAAATGATAATTATTTACTCTTTAAACGCAAGTTAGGTGGCATAAAAATAATCGGAAATATAGTTGCATTTTATTAGTTTCTGCAAAATATTCTGCAAAATCGATTTTTTGAATCGAGTGGAATGCAAAAACTGTACTGAAAATGTGATATGCAAGTGCCAGTTATCTTGTGTTCTATATAGTATCCATCAGCATTCGAAACGCTTAGCAGTAGGCTGAAGATATTGTATTCACAACACATTAGTCCTCAAGATATTTAATAGCATTCTCAGCTCCAGGTAAACAATGCAAGTTGGTTTTTATTTCTCTGAATTTTTATAAATACTCCATAGCCTACTGTAAATAATGCCGTAAGTTCTTGTTTTATTTTAGTTAAAACTGTTAAGAGGAGGGAAAAAGCATATTGAATTATAGGTTCAGTATAGTTCCTCGTTGGATGATTCTTCGACCAGCTTCCAGCGTCTCAGACAATGATAAAAATCAAAAGAGATGTTTCATTAACAAAAACGGTGGAAAAATCACAGGCATACACGAGTCAAGTTCAGGAAGAAGTTCACAGTTTCTCCAGAAGGTGTTGATTTAAAATCAGGTGTCAGATTTCGAAGAGGCTTATATCGAGCAAGAAACGACTGTTCACTTTTGAA
Organism: Rhysida immarginata; assembly: GCA_023313115.1. Classification (NCBI taxonomy): domain Eukaryota; kingdom Metazoa; phylum Arthropoda; class Chilopoda; order Scolopendromorpha; family Scolopendridae; genus Rhysida; species Rhysida immarginata. Next base: position 8,114,932 of record JAHWFO010092776.1, on the reverse strand, counting down.
AAAGAGTGGAAGTCTCTTATCTGCTTTAGCAATACTCAAAAGAATTAAGATAAGGAATCGTTCAGTCCGAATTTATAGTAACTTTGAATTACACCAATCTTTTTATAAAATTATTAAGAGCAGGAAAAAGCTTATTAAAGTCTGGGTTTCATCTAGTTCCTCGCCGGATGATTCTCCAATCAGCTGTCAACATCTCGGACACAATGTTAAAAATCAAAAAAGACGTCTTGTTAAACACCAAATCCAATATCACGCATTCGCAGAAACAGTGGAGAAATTACAGGCAGAAGTGAGTCACTTCAGGAAGGGAGTTCCGTTTGCTAATTCCAGTTGAATGAAGTTCTCTCATTCTGCTTTTCAATGCCTACAATAATAAAAAAAAAAAAGGAAACATAAGTATCAAATGATTACCATTTGACAATGCAATATTATAATTAGAAAAAAAAGTAACAATTGTAACACAACAACAGGGAATAACCCACCAGGCAAACCAGAAGGTGAAGCCCCATGTTGCCCCCCTCCACCCAACAGGCCAAAGCCCAAAACAGGGTTAATGAGAAATACATAAGTAAAAAATAATAAAATTAATGGAATAAAGTCAAAATTATTAGCTGATTCAGACAACAAAACAAAAAAACAATGAAGCTTAAAACTGATGTTATCGAACAGTAATTGAGTTAAACGAGATATTAAATGAGAACCGTTTTTAGTTGATAAGCATTTGAACGTTACCACTTTCGTTTACGTAATTTTGTATCTTAAAAGGAATTTTCATATCTTATTCCTTGAGCTCTAGTAAACTGCATTTTATCTTTCCATCCTTCTAATACAGAGTGTACCTAAACTCCTGTTGAAAACTTCTGATGGTGATTCCCCACAGCGAGATGAAAACAAAAGTTCATAAAAGTTTATGACAGGAGTTTAGATACACCCTGTATATCTAATTTTGTTGATCATTAAATTTTTTTGAAATAAATACCTTCTTTAAGTCTTAAAGGTTAAGTTTTCAATGAATGCTTAGGAACTAAGTTTTTGCTTTAACACAAAGATTATCCAGAGAGGAAGAGTCGTTGGTATAAGATCATGGCAGGGATAGAATTAAATCAATTAGTAAAATACCACTGAACCACGATATGCAGAAAGGAACATTTAGAGGGACCACTGAACCACAAAGAATATTATTAATCGTTCTCTAAAGTGGGCAGAAAACCACTATCGTCTCTGCCTACGTGTATTTTTACAAAAACTGTCGACATATGTGTATTGTCACAAAGGCTTGTCAACTGTTTTATCCTTATAAATGCATGCACAAGCAAAATAATATAAAAGGATAGAGATAAAGGTTTAGCAAAGCCCTCATTGCAACATGTACAGAGTGATTCAGAATTCATTGTACAACTTCTAGGGGTGACAGGTAATGCTAACAGGAACAATGTTTCCCTATGCCATGTTTGCCATTGAGCCCTCCTGTAGGAGATTAACACCACTAAAGGTGGGGTTGTTGCCCCTGGAGGGTAGCTGCCTGAAGATCACAAGCTTGCTACTGTCTGATACCTCTACAAAAGTGGAATCTTCTGATACCAAAATCAGTGAATTTGTTGGTATTACATTCACTGTTAAAGTTCACATATCATTTCCAAAGAAAAAGAATACCATTTGGCAGTATTATTGAAACATCTTTTACTGCATCTCATGGAGCATTACAGCATCACACAGCAGGTGGATATGGTTCTCATCTACGGAGAAGCAAAGTGCAGTGGGCGTGCTGTTGCACAGCTGTATCGAGAGAGTTTTCCACAGCGACATATACCCAGTACACTATCGTTGCTGGTATTGTACAACGTCTGAGGGAGACTGGAACCATCAATGTCCATAGACCAGATGCAGGTCACCCACGAACTGCTCGGATAGACCTATTGGAAGACCAGGTGCTTGAAGAGACTGGTAATAACCCTAATTCTATTATTCCCTATTTTAATTATAACATGCAATTATCCTTTAGTATAAATAAGCTTGTGATCTTCAGGCAGCCAACCTCCAGGGGGAGCAACCCCACCTTTAGTGGCATTTATCTCCCACAGGAGGGCTTAACGGCAAAAATGGCAAAGGAAAACATTGTTCCTGTTAGCACTACCTATCACCCCTAGAAGTTTGTACAATGAATTCTGAATCACCCTGTATAAGGCCTGTCCCAAAAGTATAAACAGAGACATGATTTGAAAAAAAAACAAAACGCATTTGCAATAAGTTAATAAATTTTTAATGAATTTAGTGGTTTATTAGCGCATTTTTAAATTTATAGAAAAAAAATTTAAAATTAACAAAATGTAACAAACAATGTTTTCAAAAACGTACATTCAGAGTGTCCCATAAATATAGATTCCCTTTTTAAAATGAACTGCCCATATGCAAAACAACTGACAAAGATTTGAATTCAAGATATTTTTTGCAACTATCAACTGTTTAGAAATCAATTTTAAACAATATCACACAGAAAAGAAATACAGGAAAGTGATGTTTGTGATGTTCGGCCCTTGAAGGATGAAGGATATTCGGTAAAAGACATTTTAAGCACAACTTGGACAATCAAAAGCAGCTGATTGCAACTTCAGTTAAGAATTTTACTAAGAATTTTACAAAAATTATTGGGGAAAGAACACATATCATGGGACAATAAATGGCTTTCCATCATTTTCGGTGATGAAAAAAAGTGGAATTCAGACGGCCCTGGTGGGAAATATCAATACTGGCATGATCTGCGAAATGAACCAAAATTATTTTTCAGCAGACATGGAGGTGGAGGTTCTCCATTAGTGTTGGGAGGTTTTGCTTTCAATGATACTACAAGTTTAGCTATTTAAAAGGAAAACAAAACTCTGTCTTGTATCAGAAGACATTGGAAGACAATCTTTTGCCATTTATAGACATTCTTTGTGGCAAAGAAGCTATGTTTCAGCAAGACAACGTGCCAATCCACAAGTCTAAGTCAAGTAAACAGTGGGCTTGAAGACCATTAGATTCATACAATGGAATGGCCAGCTAGAAGTCCTGATATGAACCCAATAGAAAACTTATGAGGGATAATTACACATGAAGTATACCAAAATAATCGCCAGTATTCAAGTGTGAGAACAACAAGCAAGAGAAGAATGCTGGTATAAAACGGATCCATAATTAATGCAAAATTTGGTGATGTCCAAGACCGTGCCTTTACATTAATTAAGTCAAACTGACATTTCTTTAAATAATATTTTGATTTTTATAATAAGTCTCTCTATATATAAGGGACATCATAAATGCATGCTGCTGTAACAGTTTTTGAATTTCAAAATTTTCCCCTATAAATTTAGAGGTGTGTTAATGATACAGAATTAAATACATTAAATATTTGAACAATGGTAAAGATTGGATTAGCAAAATGGTAGTGTTTTATTGATAAGCCTACATGTTTCGAAATACACTTCATCTTCAGGGTAGGGAACGACTACAATCAAGAAGGCCCCTACCACTGGATGTATGGCATTTGCCTACCAGGAGGAATCTAGCTTTGACCAAGATGCAACTACTTGATTAAAAATTTATTAGCTTATTATAAACACATTAAGTTTGTTTTTTCCAAATCATGTCTCTGTCTCTATACTTTTGGGACAGACCTTACATACAAGGGGTCCGAAAAAGAATGAACCTTTTTCAAAAACATATTTCCAGGCTCCCTGATGTGATATTAGAATCCTTTATATACCAAAAGTAAGGTAATATATCAAAGTTTTTTACCTAGCCTATGAAGACATTGGAGCCTTTCATGACACAATAGATATCTAGTCGGTAGTTCATTTCCTCCCATACACGAATCAGCATGACCCTGGTTAACAGCAGCAAAGGCTTGAAAAAATTGTGGTCTTCGGAATGACAGGCATTTCAATCAAAACTTGGAGTATCCAATAGTAATCCTTTTCACTGACACCACTCTCCACACACAGGGAACCTAGAAATAAAAAAAATAAAGGGTACAATCTTTTTCGAACACCTTGTATATATCCATGGAATTCCACAGTGGTCTGGACTTCCATATCAATTTTCCCTATTACATGTCAAATACAGCTACTGGATAATGGGGTTATTTCATGTCAAGTGGACTAAGGGTCCCCACTCAACCCTCACCAATTTTTATGAATTTTTTACAGGATGTACATATGGGTCTTCATGAGGCCTTGCCAAGTTACAGTTCCTTAAGTAGTATGGTTGGGCCACTAGCCATATTTTTGTGAAGGCTACTTTTTGACAATGTGACTTAAATGAATAAATTCTCAAGTTTGTTTTATCATTGCTCATGTTCTAAGGGACCTGTCATCCTGAAATTTAGTGATCCTGTTCAACTTTTTGGGTGCAAAACCTCAAATTATGGAAAATTTGCAATCAAAGTGGCTCATAAAACTTGTCAACAATTTGGACTAAACTTTATCAGTCTGTATCTACTGAAAGAATAACTTTCTAAAGCTGATTCTTTAAATATTTGCAGCGTGTCAGCATCATCATAAAGCTATGCAAATGGCATCTTGATTGCTCAAATAATAACTGAGTTATTTAAGTTCAAAAGTCTACTCAAAATTTTTATTAGTCAATTTTGGCTCATTTTCAAGAGGCCATATCTCAAAACGAATAACTTGAATTTGATTTATCTTGACACCATTGAAAAGAGCTCACTTTGTATGAACAGGAAAATTTGCGTGACTTTCTTCACCACGGCAGCTTCTATGAAGTGATCATGCTCAAGTACATTGAACACTCTGACAAGTGTTTAAATAAACTTGGAAACTATGTTGAAAAATAGTTAAAGTTAGATAGAATCTGGTAATGAAAAAATTTTGAAAATATATATAGTAATTTTGTTTTTATACCAAACTGACCTTACTTTACAAATAACCTTCGTAGCTTGCCAGAGAAGCAACTGTAATTACTGTCATCACCTTAGGCTTGGGAACCTGTTAGATACCCATATTCAGACTTTGGAACCTGCTAGGCACCCACAGTCAGGCTTGGGAAACTGTGGTAAAGTGACCCACCTGTGGCTAGACTTGCCTGTATCATGCATGTTCCCTGGCAATAGGGATACTAGTCTTTAAGACTGTCAGTAGCAAAGCCACCATGGACCAATGCAGGATTGTGCAAATATGTATGTTTTAAACCTGATGAAAACATAAGTTTATTTGCTCCTAAATGCAGTATCTCAAAAATAAACACAACTTTTCCTGATCTAACAAAGTGAGCTCTATTCAATGGCACCAAGAAAATTCAAATTTGAGTGATCCCTTTTGAGATATGGCCTCTTGAAAATGAGCCAAAATTGACTAATAAAATTTTTGAGTAGACTTTGAACTTAGATAACTGGGTTATTATTTGAGCAATCAAGATGCCAAGTGCATAGATTTATGACATGCTGGCAGGCTGCAAATATCTAAAGAATCAGCTATTCTTTCAGTAGATAGTTAAGGTTAGGTTAGGTTATTGCAAGATTTATGAGTCACTTTGATTGCAGATTGTGATAAATCTTCCATAAGTTAAGCTCTGGTTTTGCAACTAAGCTAATATACCCAAAAAATTAAACAAGATCACTGAGTTTCTGCATGACATGTCCCTTAAATCTTGAGCAATGCTAAAACAAACTTGACAATTTATTCGTTTAAGTCGCAATGTCAAAAAAGTAGCCTTCACAAAAATATGGCTAGTGGCCCAACCATACTACTTATGGAGCTGTAATTTGGCAAGGACTCATGTAAGACCCATATGCACATCCTGTAAAAATTTCATCAAAATTGGAGAGGGTCGAGTGGGGACCCTAGAATGACTCTAATAATTTTGGACCCCTTATTTATTTATTTTAAATCTAATTTGAAATCAAATACCAATCTTAAAGTATTTAAGGATTTTAGCAACAACAGATGTTATCCATTTTTTTTTTATTATTATGATAAAAAAAATTTAAAAATTAAACCATGTTTACCGCAGAGAATGTAAATAAATGTTTACACTGCTAGCGCTTACCTTTTCGTCTAGCTTGAAATCTTCGAAAACGCAGCCCTTTCTGTTTAACAGCTGATTCGGGTATTTTCTTGTGAAGAAATGTCATGAGCTTCCTGTCTGGATTGCCTAATGAAAATTTACTGTTAATGCTTTCGAACTATATCAATAGCAGTGCTCAGTTATAATAACAAATCAAAATTTACCCGATATGAAGCGGAGAGAGCACAGCCAGGGAGGGAATAGGGAGAAGTGTGCGCCGACTATCTGCCACTTCTTTCGGTCAAAACAGCATTTATCCACGCTGAACGACGAGGCTCATTTTTAGGAAAGTTACACATTTTTATCGTTGCTAAATCATTTGTCCACCTTATCATGGTGCTGGTTCCACGTTTTTTAATAAGTGACATTTTTTTTTAATATATATTTGGGTATGTGAAATTTTAAGATACTGCTCGCAAAGGCCTGCCGTTTTGAAAATGAGCTTTCAACTGCTTCCGGTTTCAATAGAGAGGGGAGAGTAGCGTCGGAAGCTTTGATCTCAATGTAACAAGTTGACTTCATGGACGATGGTGGCGCCATCGTGTAGCATGTAAGGACACGGATTCTTTCCCAAGGCAAAATCTTCGAGTTTTCATATTTTCTCCCACACATGGGTTAATGTTTAAAAAATAATACAAATTGTTTCTTAATTAATATGGTATAGTCTTCAATATATAAAATAATTTTCGAGCCAGACGATTAATAAATTTTAAAAATATATATATTTTCTTCTTCAAGAATAATTCTCTGCTCTTGAAGAGTTCGAATTGGAGAAAACGAACACGAGAAACACTTTTCTAAATAACAGATCACATAAATTAAAAAAAAAAATAAAGTTTTTAAAAATATTAAAAAAAAAATACTTTAATGAATTTTTTTTGTCAGTTTTATAACCATTAGAAATAATGCATTAAAATATCATTACACTTTAAGTAATAATAAGAATAATAAATTTAAAACGGTTTAATCCAATGACGTATATCTTTAATATACGTCATTGGTTTAATCTAAAATTCTTATCATTGCGCTTTTATTTGCCAATTCTTCATTAGCAAATTTTATGGAATGATGAAATTGAAGGTTAATTAGTTCTGCAATAATATTTTTCGAATAAATATTTACTGTCCTGAATTATATTGCCTGCAGTAAGATTTTGAATTTTGTTCATGTCGATTATTAAAGAACAAAAAAAAGAGAGAAAAAAGAGAGGGTACCGATAGTTTCCCAAAATCAGATCTTCTGTTATTTTCGAACTTTTCAAAAAATCTGTGATTGCGGGTGCATTAATTTTCAATGATTAAAACGAATTTTTCCTCTTTCTTCCATTATGCGGAAATTCTATCAACATTATTAACAGTGAAGATAAAATTTTATTAAATTAAATTTCTTTCGGATTCTTTTTTTTTTTAATACAGGGTGTATCTGAAACCCTGCCACAAACTTTTAGAGGAGGTAGTATCACCAAGGAAGAACTACAATCAAGTTTCCTTTTTCCCCTTTCCTTGACTGTGGAGTATGGATGATTCTAAGCAAAAACGTTCATATGAACATGGGGGGGGGGGGGGGTTCTAGAAATTAAGGCGTCGACTACTAACGTTATTTTGCGCCTTTTACACAAGTTATATCTGTGCGCAGCCCGGGACAAACACAAACATCCATGCCCACGGTGGGATTCGAACCCACAGCCAGGCGGACTCGTCATATGAACATGGGTTCGAATATGAACGATAACCGAGATATGAACACAAATAAAAATGCCGCGACTAAGATCAACAAGTTAATAACTTAGGTTCTATAACACACAACATAATGAAGTTTGGGGGAATAATAGGGTACACTCACAGCAATATGCGGTTCATATGACCCGCTTGTGAAAGTCCTATGATTCTTCCAATACGACCCATTAAAGAGAGTCTTTGGACACACAGTAAGAGTTGTTTGGCCCGAATTGCCGAGTCGCCTTTCTCGGGTCGATTGACTCGATTGTACAAAACTTGTGACTCATTAACAGAATGTTTACCATGCGCGTATATATGTCGCAGACACATAGCGTAATTGGACACTAGCAGCAGGTCAGACCGATACAGTAACGAGGTCAAATCCCGTGCAAGAAAATTTTAGCTATCGCAATGACAAAAAACTGTTTTAATATTTGCCATATTATACTTAACTGAAATTTAAAATTTTTAATACGAATTTATTTTATATATTATTTTCAAAAAATGGTTTAGTTATTAGTCATAAATTTCAACAATTTTTTGCAAAGATTATTTTAGTTTTTATAAGATTAAAAAAATGTAATTGTATAAATAAATATTAATGCAAAGTAAACTTTTTGAATGGTTATGGTATAAATTTCTTGTAATATATTCGGTTTTACCTTGTGAAATAGATGACAATCTCAAAAACAAGTGAAAAATTTAATAAACGGAAACTAAAATGATTATTCAAAGAAATTGAAGCAAGAAGAGGAAGCATAAACAATTTATGGTGAATATTGTATGATAATATTGAATATTAATTCTAAAAAAGTAATAAAATGGATAAAAGGAAACACAAATTCCCTTCCTTCTTCCATGAATCGAACAGTGAAGTTGTACATTTGTTAGGATGGGACGAAAGCAGCGCTTTCACAAACCTCATCTAACCAGAATAAACTCCAAATGAAATACACTGTGGTAGTCAAGAATCCTAACCAACCCAAGCGGTCTTCCATATTATACAAAAAAGAAAATAAAATTGACGATTGTCAGAAACAAAAAAACAAACTAAATAAAAAATACAAGGAGAAAGAAGATTATGACATCTTTCAGTAGTCTGGGAAAGAGACGTTGCTATTATCTTCAAAATTGATGTTAAGAACGTGCCTCGGTTTACGATACTTCGTATGCCAGTTCATATTCATTGAGTTCTTCAGTATCCCTTTCACAAGCTTATTGTCGTGAGTCTTCATCTTCTGTATCATAATCAAAAGGAGATCCTGTATAAACTTTCCGATATGGGCCATGTTTAAATCCAAGTGGATGGATTGGTTTTTCACCATCCTTCTGTCCAGCTGGGCAGAAAGACGGTAACATTCTGGAATGACTGTAGTTCACTCCATCTGGTTTTACAGACAGTCGCCCACGCAGGCATGCCATAGAGGAGTATGGTCCGGATAATCGATTTGTACAGAAGTAGCTTGTTGTCAATGCTGAGGGCGCTGTTGCGACCCATGAGAGCTATGATACTGTACTTAGCCCTCTTCGCTTTGTTCAGAGCATAGGACATATGCTGGTTCCATGAGAGTCTTGAGTCAATGATAACTCCCAGATACTTGTAGTTGTCCACCCAGTCCAGTTTCTTATTGAACAGAACAAGAGAACCTGGGGGATGCTTGAGCTTCCTATTGAGGTACAAAGCCTTGCACTTTCCGACGTTAAGGTTCAACTTCCAGCAGTTAAACCAGTCTTCGAACTGCTTCAAGGCGCACTGCAGCCGAGTGATAACGTGAGCCGGCTGGTGTGCCCATGTCATAATGGCAGTGTCATCCGCATAAAAATGAACAATTATCGGGTTTCGGGAAATCATGAACAAAGTAATTAAATAGCACAGGCTCGAGGACAGAACCCTGAGGGACACCGGTGGAAAGATCGGCAGGGAACCCGTCTCTGGTCATTTTGTAGACAAGGCCCTCATGTCACACTTGGTCAAAAGCTTTACTGACATCGAGAAATACCACCCCACAGTACCTGGATAGGTTCGGGGGGGGGGGGGGTGCTCAGGTCTTCAACGAGCCTCCATATCTGCATCGGACAAGAGTGAGCAGCACGAAAGCCAAACTTCTCTTCCCGAAAAAGGTCATTTGCTAGACAGTGACCTTGGAATCTGACGAGGATCGTTCTCTCCAACACCTTGGACATCGAGGGTAGCAAACTAATAGGTCGGTAGCTCGCGGGAATTGCAGGATTTTGCCCCTGCTTGGGGATACTCAACACAATAGATTTCTTCCAAGCCACAGGGAAGTAAAGATTACATAGTGGAAACCTTATATAGTCACCTAACCAATTCCCAACACGTCACATAGTTCTATAGCTGGGCAACCCCGAAGACAAACTTAGGGCGTGGCCATAATAATGTGACTCGACCCTGTATTTGTGATTGGTTCGTGTTATGAACCATATTAATCGACTGACGAAAACAGATTTTGAAATTTCATAGCCTCGGAGCAGTTAGAGTTACGGACTGATGGACAGACAGACAGACACGTTTCCCCACACTGATATAATAAAGCACCTTTCGGTAATTAATAAGTAGCTCCATACTTCGGCTACTTAATGAGCACTTGAGCAATCGTGCGTGTGCTTACTCAACAATACTTAAAATATAAAAAGAAACTAACAGTGTATTCATTCTTGAGGAATCGATTGTTATATGATGGCATGCCATTATCTTGGTTTTCTTTACAGGCACTGATTTAGCACGTGAATTCGAGTTGAAGGGGTCCACGAAAAATTCGTAAAAGTTAATACGGCCTTGATGGTCATATTTTTGAAAACAGAATTTGAAAAAGTTAATCCGTTTTCAAGTTATCGTGCAAACGGCGGACGGGCGGATAAACGTACAGACCAAGCGTGCATTCTTACGTATAGGTAGAGTTTAAACGAATATGAGTTAAGTTCGATCGGCCACTTAAAAAAAATCGTTTATCTGTGTGCCGAAGCTAATCTTACCAAATATTAGGTAACATACAATTTCACTCTGAAAATCATCAAAAATTGTCCCAGATATCTTTTATGTTATGAAAAAAAGATTTATGTGAAAATCAATGATTGCATTTACCTCTGTATAAAAAAAATTTTAACTTGAAATAAATTTAATGACTGAAATATTATTTTCGGTTTCAATTCCAAACTTCGTATTTTATTGTAGTTGTATGGAATGACAGTTTAAAAAAAAAATGCATGTTAATTTTTACGATTTTTTTTTTATCTTAATCTGAGAATTTCTTAAGAAAATTGATAAAATTTTAAGTCCCAAAAGATAATTATAATTAAAAGTTCGCAATGCTGATTTTATCCCTCTGGAATAATGGATTGTCCCTACTCTATTAGAGCAAGGCTAACTCAGTCTTGAACCTTAGCCTGAGTTGAACCTTATCCGTAATGGCGAGAAAGAAACAAAGTCCTAAACACTTGGCTGATCAAAAAGGTAACGTTCGTAAAAAGAACACGAAGAGTAAAATTATCACGAAGAATAAAAAGACCCGTGAGAGTGGCATGAAAAAACGCCTGAGGCCGGGGACGGTCGCCCTCCGTGAGATTCGAAGATATCAAAGGTCCACGGAACTATTAATTAGAAAGACTCCTTTCCAGAAAGTCTTCCGAGAGATTGCTCAGGTTTTCAATTCTAAATTTAGGTTTACACCATCAACCTTTACATTACTCCAGGAAGCCAGCGAGGCTTACCTTGTAAGCTTATTTTATGAGAGTAATCTATGCGCGCTACATGCGAAACGCCTTCAGATTTGCGACTTGCTCGTCGGATTAAAGGTAAGCATGCTAAATTCCCTTCGATAAAAAGAAAATTTCAGAAATCTGCCGTGCCTACTATAAAATTGAAGCGATATCTACCAAATGTAGATTCGCGTTATCAGAAATGTACGAACCTCTTAATTCCTAAAAGTGCTTTAAGATTCCTAAAAGATTTTAATTCGGGGTTAAGATTCCGACCTCATGGAAGCAGCCGAATCATTATTACAGGTGTATTTTCTGACAGTACAGATTTAATGTATTGCTAATTCTCAAGTCCAAAAGGAGAACTGAAATACCGGATACGTATTTATTTCGGCTATCAAGTAGCCCTCTTCAGCGATGAGATAACCGAGACCTCGAGATTAACAAGGCCTGAGCATGCTGCTGAAAAGTGTGTGCGCGTGGCCTTCGAGATATACGGCCTCCGCATCGGGCTTGAAATTGCCTGCCGAGGCATTTTCAATTTTTGACCGCTAGTTGGCGCTCATCAGGGATAAACGACTACTTTCTACCTGATCGCTATGCTAATTTATCCGACTTTATCTCGCAAAATTCTGGCTCTCACGACAAAATTAGGTCTAATAAAGAAAACTTTCTTTCATGGAAATGATTTTATAGGGAAATTTTTATTATATGCTCAAATTGACAGTGGAATAAAAATTCTATAAATATGTGAAAAAAAACCCTGCCCTCATACATCCCTGCCTGTACTTATGGGAGGTTCTCCTTGTTATAAAAGAACATTATCACTTTAAAACTTTAGTGAAAAATCATTACTTAACAGAATTTCCTTTATTCATTTACATTTATGTATATCTTTATGTAATATTGATGAATTTGTCTTTACACCGGTTTAGTGTTTAATTTTCAGCAAGAGCAAATGACACGATTCTTATGTGGTCTTGGTTTTCATTGAATTGAATGAAATTAATGAAACGAAATTATTCCAACATATTTTTAACATTTTTCAAACGTTACGCTCGCACATTTTAATGAAAACGAATTACTGTATTGTGTTGTTAGTTTTTCTTTTGAATCGAATCTTAATATAAACCGATCTGCATTTATCACAATGAGCGATATATTCGATGTAAGTGAAAAATCGATTTAAATCGCATTCACACACAATATATTGAAATAAAATGTTTTATCAAGAACAGATGAAGGGGGTGGGGGGAGGGGTATTCACATACGTACCTTCATCTGTTCTTAGTTTTATCAATCATTTTAACATAACTTACACATAATATTATGTGTATGCTAAACTACTTTTCACCACACGTCATCTGGAATGGTCTGCATAAAAACAATCATTGATATGTGGGCCGATTTGAGTCTATTGCGTTTTCCTAATTTAAAAAAAAATTATTTTTTCAAAAAAAACAAAAAAAACGATATCCCGATTCGATATCATCAAGAACAGATGAAGAGTGTATGGGGGGGGGGGGGGGTAATGGTTATTTTCCAACCTTATCTGTTTTTTTATTTCATGCTCAAGCGATTTTATCGAACGAGATCGTCTGCACTATTATCGAAACATCCAACACAGGCTGTTGAATGTACATTCAACTCAAAAAAAAAACGCAGCTAAATACCAGTTAATGTAGGTTTCGGCTGATGACAGCATAAAGCGAAATTAGATAGTAATGATCATTTAAAATAAAGTAATTTTATTAAATGATTAATTAATAACACACAGCCTCTGAAAAGAAGGAAGTTTACACTAACACTGAACCAGGAGCGTAGCTAAGGGAGGCAAATGTGTGCGAAGTACACGAGTGCAACGAATTAGCACTTTAAAAACAACGAAATATCTCAATGAGAGAATGCAAAAAATATAAATTACAAATATATACAATCAATGAAAAAGCAAAATACAAATTAATAAAAAAAACTACGTTCGTAGTGTTTGTTTTTCCATTAAATTCACGAAATAATTTTATCAACGTCTGTAGCTTCCATAGATTTAGCTTGAATCCACCGTTGTTTTATCCCTGACGATCCCCCTCTAGCGTTAAAAAGTTGAACTCCCGCTGGCACGGAGGAAAGCATTGAAATAAGAGGCGATGCGGAGGCCTAATATCTCGAAGGCCACGGTGTGCGTGAGCGATTTCCAAATTTCATCACTAGGTGTCCTCTTTTCTCTATAAACAAGCAGAAAGCCAGGTATTTCAATTGTATTAAAGTGCTTTTGTAACCATGATAAATTCAAAAATAAAAAAAAATACCACTAAGCAAATGTTTTAAATAAACCATCACTTATGAAAAAAATTCCGTATAGCTGTATAAATGAATTTCAGATGCAAGAAATAAAAATCTTTAGATCTTCTCATGGATAAACCACGAAACGATCGAAAGATTTTTATTCCCCGTCAGATGACAATTTAAAGTAAACACCACAGTAAACAATATTAATTTACCGCACACTAAACACCTTCACAAATTCAATTTTTTCACATTAAATTTTTCTTTCTATTTATATATTAGGGGAACGATAGGACAATGGCTCCACAAGGAAAGCAGATAAGTCAGGTTCGTCTTGATGTCATTGTTATTTTTAAGATTTCTGAGGGGAAAAAAATATAAGTGTGGTAGCCTTAAAATAAAAAGGGCAATGCATTGACTAATATAGCGCACAACCTGTTCCTTACTGCTACCTTTTTTGAAACTTTTATACCTGTGTTAACGTGAACAAATATGCAAACAACAGAATATATTGTGTACATCTACAGCATAGAACCTTTCCAACCATGATAAGTTTCATGCATATTCGTCTACATTAGCACAGGTAAAAGTGCATGACAAAAAATGGGTCCCTGTATTTATATGTAGATTATATGTTGTTTATTTGTGACATGTCGGTTTGTTAGGGTTTTAGCATCATCTAAAACCATATTAACGACGGTACAGATGTATGTCACACGCCATAACTTTTGAAAGGATTGACCTAGAGGCTTGAAATTTTCTACACTCGTAGGCCCTATACAGAGGACGGTGCGAAAAATATAGCGAATTCTCTTGGGTGGCCCAGGGCCCCTCAGGGATCACTTGTATGAATTTCATGGTTCCTTTTTTATCTATTGAACAAAGAGGGCAAAAATCCTGAAATTTCGTAAATTTGTAGTGCGGTTCTAAAAAAAAATAAAACCAATATACAAGAAAAGTGATATAAGCCTCTAGGACCCTGCCGAAGGTTCCGAGGCCCCAAATACAATTGAGGCTGTAACGTTTGAACGGAACAACCTAGGAACCTGAAATTTTGTATATTTATAGTGTGCTACTAAAAAATAAAAGCGGTTAGAGCCTGAGTTGCATGAACCAATGAGCGTGAATAAAATAAGTACTGACCATTAGCCTCCTGTAACCGGCCGGGGGGAAACCAACTGCCCCCTGTAAACGGCCGGGGGGAAACCAACTGCCCCCTGTAACCGGCCGGGGGGAAACCAACTGCCCCCTGTAACCAAATAGGTTGGGGTATATATCATTATCTTGCCCCCGGAGGGGGACGTCGTAGACAGAACGCCGAAGGCGTTCGAGTAACGGAAAACAGTGACCAATGAGGCCCGCAGGGCCGAGAGTAGTAAAAATTTCCTGATTGGTTCATGCAACTCAGGCTCTAACCGCAAGTTAAAAAATATAGCAAATATACAAGAAATGTGATGTAGGCCTCTGGGGCCCGCCTGAAAACCCTGAGGCCTAAAATACAAATCAAGTTATAACTTTTGAACGGAAAGGTCTAGAAACCTGAAATTTTGTATATTTTTAGTTTGGTACTAAATAATAAAGCCAATATAGAAGGAAGCTGATATAAGCCTCTAGAACCCTGCCAGGGGCCTCCAGGCACCAAATACAATTGAAGCTATAAAATTTGAACGGAAAGGCCTACGGTCCTGAAATTTTGTTTAATCATTGCGTGGTATTTAAAAATTTAGCTAATCTATATTAAACATTATGTAAGTCTCTTGGCAGGGGCCTTGCGGCCTCAATCTCAGATCAAGCTATAAATTTAAAACCAGAAGTCCAGAAATCTGAAATGTTTTATATTTATAATGTGTAATTTAGCTATTACACACTAAAATTGATATAGTCCTCTGAGGCCTCGGCAGGGGCCAGGCTCCAAGCTATAACTTTTGTACGAAAAGGCCTAAGAACTTGAAATTTTGTATTTGTGCCCCTCCACTTATTATAGTCACGAACTGCTACTGCTCGTAACATTTTGATGCTAAAACCCTTTTATCGTTGGATAACGATGCCTTAACTAATTTTGTATATTGATTTGGGTGGGGAAAGATTTTTTGCAATTATTTGGTTTCTTGAGTTTTAATTCTAGTTAAAAATTTATTATTTTTTAAAAAATCTGATTAGCGATTGTTGAAACCTCTCATTGTAAGAATGTGTACAAAGAAATGGTATTCACTAGTACACATTTTCTGGGTAAGGCTGCTGGTATTCCTAATTTTATATATAAATTTGAGCAGTTTAGCAGTTAGTCATTCTCCCTCCATTCAGTATGATGCACAGTGGGCAAAAAAGCCTATGCAGCCAAAAAAAAAAAAATCATTTTGCATACTTTTTAGTTTTAGACTTTTTTTTTCGTGGAAATGTCTATTAGTAACCAATGTTACTTTATCTTACAAACAAAATATCATTCCAACTCTCAAAGCGTCTCTAGTGGTTATGTTGTTGTGGATTATATGTTCGCTCCGTGTTTCATGTTCAGTAGCGTTTTAGAATACAAATTTATACGAATTTACCACATGGCTAACTCGGTTATATCGTCACAGTAATCGAAAACATTGTGGTACACGATGCCCTCATCATTTTGAGCTGATAAGCGATAGTTGAAGGCCTTTCAGTTGTTTACTGTAACGCTTTTAACACATCTGTATGAGAACTGGCAGTTTACTTTCAAACAGACTTTTAAAACCCGTGTCAAGGGGTGTCACAATAATATCAATGCTCTGTGTGTGTTGTACACATCAGACTGTTAAAACCATAGTGCGGTAAAGTGCAAAAAAAACTTTATTACATTGTTTGTACAATGATGCAGGTGACCGAAATTACTCATGGAGAACTCTGTGACGTGCTCCTGGATAAAACAAGACAAAACTCTCGCTACCATAGTTTGTCATCAGGAAACTAAGTTTGGAGAATTATTCTGAAGACGTTCTTGTGAGTGTGAGTAAAACAGTTTTAAACTTTTTCTCCCAATTTCACCAAACATTGGAAACAAAGTGGAAGATGATGTGACACCTTTATGACCAAACACAAGGAGTGGCTAAGAAACACTTTGGTTTTCCAACAGAGAGTGAAGGAGTGTATAAATCAAACCGGAGAAGCGTGGAAAGTTTTGATATTAGAAAGGAAGTGTGTGTTAGTATGTGACTGATATTTGCATTGTACATAAGCATAATACTATATAGTGCTACTTACAGAGTATATATGCATATTAAAAAAAAATACATCATGTGCTGAAGAGTTACACGAAAAATTTTTTTTTCTGGCTAGATTGTCATTTATGCCCACTGAGCGATGTGCTGAATTCACCAGCCCATGGTCAGAAGATTGTTGATATAATGTCCCATGATGAACTTTGATGTTTCCCTTGTTCTCAGCCATTGTTTCCACATATTTTGTGTGCTACAAGGCCAACAGTATGGAGTCATCATCACATGTATATTCAATATGTATGTAAATTATGTTTGCCCCTTCATAAATTGATGCGTGACAACGGGAATGGAAATATCATGTGGTGAGTGACCATTGAGTCTCCAGAGCAGGTTAGCTGTGTCTTCGGTTTGTTTTGAAATGGCAGATATTAAGACTTTAATCTTACGTTGATGAGGTCTAGTTTAGAAAAGCATGGAGTTTGAATTCTGTCATTTGCAGTTTTCATTGATAAACATTCTTCTTAAACACAAGGCAATGTACAGTTTTTGATTGTCAAGAGATGATTTATTATGAATCGCCGTATTTGTAAATGATGACTTCTATTATTTGCTAGTCTTTCAAAGAAGCAGTGTTTTCTAGTTAGCATTAAAACTTCCTAAACATTTTTTTAATATTGAGAAGATATTATGTTCTGATGCCCATATAATATTATTGCAGAAGTTTTGTTGGCAAGCTAAAATTGTCAATCATCAAAATTACCATTTATCTTGTTTTAATTAAGCTTGCCTTTGAAACTGCATGTTGTGTTCTTGTTGAAAAGATCTTAATATATGAGCAGTTTGATGTAAAACTCCATAATTTAATGAATTTCACTGCAGTTATTTGCTTTTAAAAATTGCTAAAAACAGGAGTTTGTATATTGTTAAAATACATGTATAGTCATGTCGCATGAACACTTAACTGTAGTTTATAGAGGTTACTGTGTTCCTCCTCAAAATAAAAGGAACACTTGACACCTTCCTATGTATGTTTGTAAACGAGTGACATTCGTTGTTGTAGTTCTGTTGAATCCAGAGTAGCTATACTTGCAATATAGTGTTTGCCGTATGTTTTGATTTAATGCATAGCTTGTGTGAAAGTCACCCTTTGTGGGTGGTCAGTTTTGAGTTATTAATCATTGATACTGTGTTTCTCGACCTAGCTTTGTGTATTGATTCAACAAGGTATTGGACCATTCATTCACTAATGTATAATTGAAGGCCTTACTGTATTTAAGCTTTGGGCACTTCGTTGGTTGCCCATTGTAAGGTTTGTGTGATTAGGCAAAGGATTAAGTTCCTTGTGTAGTTCCAAATTGGGCAGAATATGTATACACAATATGTTGAGTGGAAGCAACATGGCACATAATAAGTTCAGCCCTCACATGTGTATTAGGTTTGTATTAGAGATTGGATCGTAAGGGCGGTATAGAAATTATCTGTAATAGAGCTCCTATCAGTTAGAATTGAGTGTTGTAGCAGAGTGATATACTTGATCTTGCTTTAAATCACTGATTCATCGACCCTATATTCATTTCAGTAATTTTCATCCTCGGTTTCTTACTTCACTCAATATAATATGCTCATTATAACTCCTTCTATTGTGTCTTGCCTATTTATTCATATTTTACATCCCATTTACCAAATTGAATGAACCTGAAAACACTCCTCTGAGGTGGGAGCGGTCACATATTAATGCATGATTACTTCTTATAAAAGCAAAAGATAAAATTATAATAAATAATAAGCTTAAGTTCACCAATGGATAAGGATGACAGTTTTGAAGTGAATTGAAGAACTTGTGTCATTGATAAACATTTATTAATAAACAACATATAATTTTAATAAACATAATTTACTTCCATTAAAGTTAAATAATGTCTCTTTGATATCGTTTACAAATAGCAGGTCCTTTTCGAGAATTATTAAAAAAAGTTCCATTGCTTAAAAAAATAAGCTTGTCTTCTTCTACTGAATAAGAATTATTGCAAAAATAAATGTCACCATCTTGCACGTGTATCATTATAAAAAACCTTACGTTTTTTCTTTTTATATCGTAGATGGAAAATCATTCAAGAGGCCTAGGAAGGCAACTGAAAGTAAGTCTGATGGAGATTAACAATTTTCTGGTTCCTCTTAGTGACGTATTTAAAAATTTTGGTATTTCTGTCGCATTATTTGAGGTCATTGTTGTTTTTAAGATTTTTAATTGTTCTTTTGATATGTTTATTAATTTTCAACTGTATCATATTGGTGTCATTAGAAGAAGTACCACTCAATGAAATAAGACCATCTTCGAACTTGCTAAGTACTCTTATACATTCGTTTATGACATATTACAAAATGTTTGATATATTACAAGCCACATCTCAGCATCGAAAATTTCCAATGGTACTGTAAGTATTGTCCCCAGAGTTTTTATAGTGGGGGACTTTCTGCAAAGTGAGGATATTCAACACATCGAGTAGTTAGATTAGTGCTCCCACTAAAATTGACAGAGGGCACATCATGCAGTGTCAAGGCATCTCATAGAGAAGGGGGGCGAGGGGCAGGGATAGGGCTAAGCCTAATTGTGTGCTTTCTGTTTAATAAAATCAGGCGGAAGGATACATGGAAGAGCAAGAGCAAATTGATAAGCACCATTTTCGTGGAAAAGCATTGTTTTTGGGAACGAGCGCATTATTCTCGTGGCAGGGCGCACTACTCTCGCGGCAGGGCGCAGTACCCTCCTAAAATAGGCTAGCAGGAGCACTGTAGAAGATCTCTGGATACAAATTTGATTGAGCGTGCATGGGAGAAAACGTAGATATTAGGTCATTCATTAAAAAACCGGCCAACGGATATTGTAGGAAAAGTACCGTAAGCACGAACCAGGAGACTGGGCTAAGATGTAGATACGCCTGACTAATACGAAGCAGGCGTTGTTCCCCACTGTTGGCAGCACTGTCGAGCACGGAAATTAAAAACAGATGGCAGGCACGCAGCTTGGCCATCCAGTCAGTCGATTGCTGTGATCGCGATGTAAGACTGTCGCAATGCAGGCATTCAAAGAAGCGCAGCGGGCTGTTGTACAGTTCCTAAAGTCTGTAACACTCCTATGGAATCAGACAATTTTTTTAAAAAAATTCATTTTATTTTTACATATTTGTAGGAAATATTTTGTACGATAAAAGATAAAACAGTGTAATATCCATATAAATTTTTGCGGCGATTCGCATAGTTGTTTCCCAGAAAAAAAAATTCATTTTTAGTACTGTTCCACTTCTATGGACTCGCCCAAAATTTGCATAAATTAAATTAACCAATGAAATGAAATCTTTCGTATTTGATGCTCCCTGCTTACTGAATGTGTCAGAAGTATATGTGTTCTGTATTTTACCTGTTTTAAAATGCCAGGTGGTAAAACAATTGTCAGAAGAAGAAATATGGAAAAAAAAAAATTTTATCACGGGTAAAGAAAGTCTCGGAGGGTCATTTGCTAAGTTAATTGGACGATCACAAAAAACCATACATAATGTGCTAAAAAAAGGAAATGATTATAACAAAATTAAAAGAAAATCTCAAAAACCAGTGTTGAGTGAACGTGATTCTCAGTGCATCTTTCATCTTGCCACCAATGAAGAACTGTCAGTAAGACAGATTCAAGCAAGCATAGGAAAGAAGGTGTCTCATCAAACCGTGTGGAGAAGTTTGAAGAACCATCCTAATGCACGGGCTATGAAACTAGCCAAACGACCGAAACTTACTGAAGCTCACAAAACAGGAAGATTAAAGTGGGCTCGAAATGTGATGACTTGAGACCATCAGTGGAACCATGTCTTTTTTTCAGATGAAAAAAAAGTTGAACGTTGATGGTCCCGATGGAAATGCCTATTATTGGCATGATCTGCGGAAGGAAAAGAAGGTGAAATTCAGCAGAAACTTTGGCAGTGGATCCGTTATGATCTGGGCTGCATTTGGGGCCGGAGGAAAGACTGATATTGCATTCATCGATGGACGGGTCAACTCGCAGAAGTACCAGGAACTGCTGTACAGCAAGATGATCCCATTTGGTCCATTAATATGTGTCAGCTCATGGATTTTTCAGCAAGACAATGCGTCGTGTCACGTTTCTAAAGCAACTAAGAAATGGTTTCAAGATCAGAAAACTGATGTCATGGACTGGCCAGCGATGAGTCCTTATATGAATCCACTAGAGAATCTTTGAGCTCAACTAGCACGTCGGGTGTACAAACAAAATCGTCAATTTAACTCTGTTAGAGAACACAAATTGGCTATCCTAGATGCATGGGATGAAATTACAATTCCGGAAATAGAATCTTAATAAAATCAATGCCACAGCGTTTGTTTGATTTAGTTTCAAAACAAGGTGGTTACATAAATTAACAATCATTTTTATTTTGCTATTGTTGATGAAATTTAAGAGTGATTCCATAGAACTAGAACAGTGCTGAAAGTGAAATTATTTTTTTTCTAAAAAACAACAAAGTGTATTGGTGTGAAATTTAATATTTAAGTAATCTTATTTTATATATTGTTATAAATAATGTTTCATAAAAATGCATGAAATATTAAACAAAATTTGTGAACTGTGTCAGACGTGAACTGTGGCGATCCGTGGTAACGAAACGAGAGCTGGGTAACAAAGCCAAGCTCTCCGTCTTCAAATCTATCTTTGTCCCCATTCTCACCTATGGTCATGAGGCTTGGGTAATGACCGAAAGAGTGCGATCGCGGGTACAAGCGGCCGAAATGAGATTCCTGAGAGGTGTGGCAGGTGTTACCCTACTAGATAGAGTGTACAGCAGCACAATAAGGGAATCTTTACGTGTTGAGCCGCTACTTCTCCGCATTGAGAGATCTCAGTTGTGCTGGTATGGCCACGTGATACGGATGCCGCAAACTAGTCTTCCTAGGCAGTTGTTATTTTCCAAGCCGGTGGGTAAGAGACCAAGGGGTCGGCCTAGAACCAGGTGGCTAGACTACATGGAGAATCTGGGTTCGAGTCGCTTGGATATTACCAGGGAGGACATGCGCCTGATGGCGGAAGATCGCGATCGCTGGAGATCCTCCATAGGGCTGCTGCCCCCGCGACCCTAACGGATAAGCGGGTTTGAAAAGTAAGTAAGTAAGTAAATTTGTGAAAAAATTGTCTGATTCCATAGAAGTGTTACAGATTTCAGCAGCAGAAGGTGTAGGGGGCGACACGCAGTGCCCACTTTACACCTGCACCATTCGATGCTAGATTTCACGACCCCCTACACCTTCTGATGTCAGATACTGCATAACATCCCGCTGCTACTTCTTTGGATGCCTGCATTGCGGCTATTTCACGTCACGATCACAGCAACTGACTGACTGGACGGCCATGCTATGCGGCTGTCAAATATTTTTAATTTCTGTGCTCGACAGTGCTGCCAACAGCGGGAAAAGGCACTTGCTTCGTATTTGTCAGGTTCGTATCTACATCTTAGCCCAGTCTCCTGGTTCGTGCATACAGTATTTTTCTACAATATCCGCTGGCCTGGTTTTTTAATGAACAACCTAATAACTGTTTATTCACTCTTATCATTTCAAGTTGTTTGATGTACTTCTTGCTGTAACTTATTAAATTTTTTAGAGTCTGTCATAAGGGTACCATTAGAGCACGTGCCATTATATCGATTACAACCATTTTCAAAATGATTCATGCACGGAATCATATTTATTGATTGATGAAATCGGTAATTAATAATGCACGTCCCCACTGAGTTCTAATGGTGGAGGACTTTCTGCAAAGTGACTATATACAATGTAAAGAGTGGTCAGCAAGATCTCTGGACATGAACTTGATTGAGGATGCATGGGAGAAAACTTGGATAATAAGGTTTTATTCACTCTTAGTTTATCGTTTCAAGTTGTTTTATGTGCTGCTTGCTATGTCTTATCATTGTAGTCTGGGAGCCAGCAAGACTATTCGTTGCTATATTTGCTCAAGCTTGGTTTATTTTTTATTTGTTGTAATAATATAGCCTATCAACAAAATGAACTCCTGCCACCTCAATCGCAGGACAAGAATTGGCAGTGATATGTCAAGTATGTTTTTTTTAAAAAAAAAAAGAGTGAATGTTAAAAATGTTCAAAGCTGGAACTTGACCAATTGTTTATTGACATTTCAGTATGAAAAAAATTACTTCTTGCCACCTCCATTGTAGAACAATTTACTCCTGCCATCGACGTAATTATGTGAAGAAAAAAAAATCAATTGACTTCAATGTTCAGAGCTAATGAGTGAAAAAAAATATTTTTCTTATTGAAGTATTGATTTTAAAAAAGAATCGTAATCTCAAAACGTTTTGACAGAGCATGATAAATCTTCATCAGAATCTTTACTATCGCTGAAATGGTTGTTTGTTATTTCCTCGTGATCATCAATTTCGTTCTCTGCATCATCCTTTTGGATATTCGAGCCTGTAAAAAAAATAAATGTAGGAATGATAAGTACTGTATGTACTGTAGGAGGGTGAGGAAAAAAAGATATCTGCATCCTCGATTACGACTTCGCTGACTGAAGCTGGTAATTGGTCGTCTTCAAACCATCGAAATTCAAATTTTTCTCTTCTATTTCTTGCTGTCCACAATCAGAAGGAGACAGCAAGATGGGATGTTGAAAATGTGCATTGCACCATACACAGGGTGTCCAAAAAGTCTGATAACATGGCAGATATCTCAAAGCTGCCAGGTAGGTGAGATTTGATGAGTGTGGTTTATAGGTAATGCAGGGGGGGGGGGGGGCAACTCATTCCCATTCCCACACTCAATTTTGACTTTGACCCCCAAATTTAAGGTCATCCATTTGCTAACTCGAAAACTATTAAAGCTAGAGAAAAATTTCCAATTACTACCCTGTAGAGCAACACCACAAAAGTCTGAAAACAATTTTTAATCACACCCATCCCCTTGAAAGATTTTGGGAAAATGGGCAAGAAAAAGTCACTCAAGGTCAATTGAGCTGGCCAGGATGGCTAAGGTTTCTAACACATTTGCATTGCAGTGATGCACACCGTTGGGAATTTTCTTTCCTTGAGTGACTCTTTCTCGCCCATTTTCTCAAAATTTTTCAAGGGGAAGGTGTTGTGGTTAACTCAGATGCCGTTGGTCCCATTCATTGAGAAGGTGTGGTCGATCACTGCATTGTCCATGGTGGGAGGTAATGCCGTCATGTAGACTCTTGAAACTGTGGACCATGGCATATTGAATTCTTGAGCCACCTCCCAAGAGAGAGGCAAACATTTTACCCAAAACTTAAGATTGAATGATGTCTGTATACAGATAATAACCATGAATGCCTCACGTAAGATCAGTTGGGATCTAGCCTTGACAATAGTGCAGTCCAGGACTGAAGCTTTGGCTTGGAAACCCGTGTTGCGACACAGAGTTTTACTAAAACAAATGTACCGAACCTTTGTGCATTTGAAATGAAAACATTGGCTCAGCATGAGATTGATGTTGAATGATCCATACGTCGTGCTCCACATACCAGGCCACGTTCGAACTCTGATAGCTCTCGTCGTGTAGCCATTGTCACACTGAACACATCACCCCTTACTCATGACAACGTAACTAAACCTACTGACACTGATTTGCATATTTATACTGTTTGTACTTGATGCTACTGCTACTTGAAAAATAGTCCACTGCTATTCCATGACTTTTAGCGTGTGAGTTTATATTCACTGCCACAGACCAACCTGTGATGTGATTGACTTATTTGGACCGTTGTGGTTCCTCTGGTCAAACATTGTGAGAGGAGAATTTCAATCTGCTCTCTGACAAGTGAAACTTTTAATCTTACATTTGCACACGATCGATGACAGTTTTCAGGCCTTATACACAGAGAAAAAAAGGAGGAAACATCATATATCCAGTCACGTAAGCAATTTGTCTATTAGCACTAATTGGAGTGGATGTTCATTCATAATTCTTGTTAATCAGGTCACAATTGAAGTGAATTGCGCACTTTAACATTCCACTATGGGATATCTGCCATGAAAGCTGCTATTGGTCTCCGTGCAATCACGTTCTCAAGTGTGTCTTGCCCTCTTCACTCTCCCCCACTGGATATGCAATCACGTGGCTAGAAAAATGCAGTGGTCAGCTGACTGCTTCCCAAGAGTGCTTAATAGAGCACAACAAAAAAATTTTAAAAAAAACTTATTTTAACTACAAGGCCCTAAAGTTCCTAATTTAATAAAAGAGTCAATACAAAATAAGATCAAAGTTAAAATGTATGTAAATGGTTACAAGTAGATTTATTCAATAATGAATCTAAGTGACATGATGTCACAATGGAATGTCAATAAACATTTGGTAAAATTTTAGCTTTGAACATTTCTAACATGTACAGATTTTTTTTTAAACATAATTAACAATTTGCTTATAAGCATTGTCCTGCAGGTGAGCCAGCAGGAGTTGATTTTAGGTTAATACAGTGTTAATATGACACAAAAAAATTATTGTTGAACAAATGTTTCAAAAAAGTGTCACTGGCTCCCAGACTATTGGAAATTTTAGAGGGTGTCGTAAGATTACCATTAGAGTACCTGCCATTCTATCGAGTGCGACCATTTTAAAATGGTTTGTGTAGAACCATATTTATCAATTGCCGAGAACCGTGAATAATAATGCACGTCCCCACAGAGATCTGATGGCGGAGAACCTTCTGCACATTGAGGATATTTAAAGCATCTAGTGGCCAGCAAGATCTCCGTATGTGAACTCAATGGAGTATGCATGGGAGAAAACGTAGATAATATTTTATTTGCATTTATTATGTTGTTTTGAGTTGTTTGATGTACTACTTGCTATATCTTGTCATTGGAAATTTTAGAAGGTGTCATAAGGGTACCATTAGAGCAACTGCCATTGTATCCATTATGACCATTTTCAAAATGGTTCGTGTGTGGAACCATATTTATCGATTGGCGAAAAAAGTAATTAATAACGTTATAGCTATTAGAGTTTGCTTATAGCTCATAGTTGCAAGTTGTTTGATGCATTACTTAACTATATCTTAGCATTGAAAACTGTTAGGTTGGGTCAGAAAAGGTACCATTGAACCGATTTTGATCATCTGTGATTGCTTCGTTTCATGAACCATATTAATCATTTGGCAAAAAGAGATTTTGAAAAACTTTCATAGCTTTCGAACAGTAAGAATAACAGACACACAGACACAATAATAGCATAAAGTGCCTTTAGGTTCTTAATAAGCTTGCTCTCTTCTACTTAATAAGAACTTCTGCAAAAAATAAACATTGCTATCGGACACACGTATCACTATAAAAACTTATGTGATTTTTTCTGTGTATATTGTTGAGCACAATTTGAAAGAGATTGCCTTAGGCAATGATGACAATACGATGGGTAAGTGTTATTCCCAATTTTCTTGTTAATGGTCATGTTTTTGAAAACAGGATTTGAAAATGTAGCTTTTTGTTTATGCTCTTAATACAAAGAGGGAGCTAGCAGTACAGTAGCAACTCTTTCATAGCGCTACATTGAATAACATATCGCTTAACTCTTGTTTGGGATGCAGTATCTATATAAAAACGTATGTGATTTTTTCTGTTTATATTGTAGACCCTGATTGGAATGAGTCTGCCATAAGCAATGATGACAATATGATATGTAAGTGTTATTTCCAATATTCTTGTTAATGGTCATATGTTTGAAAATGTAGATTTTGTTTATGCTCTTAATACAAAGAGGGAGCTAGCAGTACAGTAGCAACTCTTTCATAGCGTTATATTGAATAACATTGTATCGCTTTACTCTTATCTGGGATGCAGCTACCGTCCTGTTTCAAGTATTTGCAATTTTGTTTTAGTTCTACAACAATGGCAATAATAATAATGCAATGCATGCCGCTTAATGTGATCATTTTGGGATCGAGCCAAATTGACAAAAATAGGCAATATTGAAAAAAGATGCATTATGGGAAAGTTACATTACACTGTACAGTCTTTAAAGGTGAAATTTAAAACATTGATTGTAAATCTCTATAATAAATAAGTATATCCTCATATACAGGGTCGAGTCACATTATTATGACCATCCCCTACATCTGTCTTCGAGGTTGCCCAGCCGAAGAACTATCGTCACATGTTGGGAATTGGTTAGGTGACTATATAAGGTAGGTTTCCACCATGTCAAAAACATATCACTCATTCCTGCAATGGATAAAAAACATGATTTATCAGATGTAGAAAAGGGGATGATAATCGGCTTTCAGGCCAAGGATGGCAGTATTTCGGAAACCGTGCAGTTTGTGAACTGTTCTCACGTTGCTGTAGTTAAAGTGTACCATGACTGGCAAAATGGGAGTGTTTAGAATAATTGGTATAGGAACTGTGGAGCACCACGTGCCATTGACGACAGAGGTGAACGTCGGCTGCGAAGGTGTGTTATGGCCAACCGAAGAGCTACAGTGGACCATCTTACCATTCAAACCAACAAGGGTGCTACCAGACATGTCTCTAAAATTACTGTACATATAATCCTCCTACATATGGGCCTCCGCAGCAGACAGATGGTTCATTGCCAAAAGTGGTTTCAATTTGTCCAACAGTACAGAAACTGGACCGCCTCTGACTGGAAAAAGGTTGCCTTCTCCAATGAGTCACGATTTCTGCTTCACAGAACCTCCGAGAACAAGCATCCTGCAACCATTGTTGGACGAATCCAGGCTGGTGGCAGCAGTGTCATTGTGAGGGGAGCGTTCTCATGGCATTGTCTGGGCCCACTGATACCTGTGGAAGGCACTCTCATCCGATATGGTTATTTATCTATAATTGCAGATCAAATACACCCAAACAGGGAAACGGTCTTCCCATAGGGGATGGCACATTCAAGCAAGACAACGCAATGTATCATATGGCTGCAATTGGTCGGGAGTGGTTTGGGGAACACGACCAAGAGTTCCAAGTACTACCCTGGCCCCCTAATTCCCCAGACATTCTGGTGAATTTCTCAACCCAATCAAGAACTTCACCTCGATTGTCATGTGTGTGCTGTGGAACAGCCTTAAGAATCTTACTGACTCACTCCCACGATGTCTAGCTACTGTCTGTGCCGCTAAAGGCGGTTATTCGGGATATTAGCTGGTGGTCATAATAATGTGACTCGATTCTGCATATTGCCCTGCCAAATGTATCTGCTCCAGAGCTGTCTGGTAAGTCTACAGGTGCCAAATCAGGCGAGTACAGTGGATTTGCGATATCAATTGCATGGCGTTGAGACAAGTTGCATGCACGGATCATCTTCCATGGTTGTACTCTCTGCTCACTCCCATCTGTTCCATACACCTGGACCAACATAGCATGAGTTTCTGTGGACGCTTTTCCCAATTTGTAACAAAACTTCATATTTATCCATTGCTCCATTTCCATTTGAGTTCAACTGGCCGTAGCATCGGTTTCTTGCACTCTCTGCTATGTGCCAGCTCTCCCTGCGCATGCGTGTGGCCGCATTTTCACTCCATGTTACTTTTGAGATATCTGTCCGTTCACTAAACTTTTTAGCTGCACCTCGTATATTAAACTAAAACAAGTCATTAATTGTGATTGGCTGTTTTGTCAGGTGTTTATCAATACACCTTTCATACTGATAGTGCAATGTCAAACATCAAGAGCTTTACACATTTCCATAGCAGTTGGAAGAATCGTACGTCACAGAAATTAGAACCAAACCTAGTTAGAATATCAATAAATATAATGATGTAACAGTTCTAGTTGGATGACATCTGTACTGGTCCAACCACATCCATGGCAATTTTATCTAAAGGTTATTTAGCAGTTATACCTGGTTGAAAGGGAGCTTTTCCAATTTTTAATTTGGACTTCCACATGTTTCACAGGATCTAATATCATAGTACGAGGGTAGCCCATAAAGTAATCCACCACAATTATTTTCTTCAACAATTATTTATTGAACATAATGAAACTTATACATACAAAAGTGTTGTATTCCCTACACACTCCCTATTTTTCCACATAATCTCAGTCCTGTTCTATGGCCTTCCTGCAGCGAGACAAAAGGGCGTGTATGCCCCGTCTGTACCAGTCCTTGTTCTATACACACAGCCATGTCTTCACTATGCAAATCACCCGTTCATCATCCTCAAAATGTCTTCCACGAATGGATTTCTTCAATGGCCCAAACAAGTGAAAGTCTGAGGGCGCTAGGTCAGGACTGTAGGGTGGATGGGGTAACACTGTCCAACCCTGTTTTATGATGTGTTCCGACGTCCTCAAACTGGTGTGAGGGCAAGCATTATCGTGTCGAAGCAGACAATCAGCTCGGTTGTTATGCCGTCCAAGTAACTGGAAGCGCTTCTTGAATTTGCTTAATGTGTTCACATATGCCTCGGAATTAATGCTGCCTCTCAGCATCACATCAATGAGTATAACATCAGTGATCATGGCCTTACCAGCAGAAGCAGTTGCTTTGAATATTTTTCTTCTGTAGAGAGTGCGGATGATGCCATTCCATTGATTGTATTTTTGTTTCGGGCTCAAAATGGTGCACCCAGGTTTCATCAGCTGTCACAATCCAGGACAAAAAGGCTCCCCCCCCCTCAGTTTCAAAACGTTGCAGCAACTCAAAAGAAATGTTTTTTCTTAGAGATTTGTGTCCCATCATGAACACGTTTTTGTGTAATCAAGAGCACGGGTGATTTCACCCACACTTCCTTTGCTGATTGACAGCTCCAGCACCAACTACCAAGTCGTTCTGCGTCGGTCCTGATGAATGAGTGCATCAGCACGCTGCATCTTGTCACGTGTGACAGCCAAGGATGGCTGCCCCAACCGCAACAAATCTTGGAGCTCCGCTGAACCGCTTTCTGATAGCCTAACCCTCTGTGCCCAGCGACTAACCGTACTTCTGTCGACTGCTGATGCTCCATAAACTGTACGTAAACGTTTGTGAATGTCTCCAACCATTTCTTGCTCCACAGTGAGAAATTCAATGATGACACGCTGCTTGTAACTCACATCATTCACAGATGCCATGTTGTTCCATTGCTGCACGTATGCTATCTGTCGGAAGAAATAGAAACTGTGCACACACTCTCCGAAAACTTCAAAGAATGCCATCTCAAGTTTCGCATTCATACCGTTGTTGGGGACGGAGAAAAAAATTGTGGTGCATTACTTTCTGGGCTTCCCTCGTATTTCTTTGATTCAACCTTGACCAAGACGTTATCAGAATTCATCTCATACTTGCCAAATCTATTTTTTAATTTATTCTTTGCATTAATAATCCATGAATTCTCCTTCTCTTGTGAGTTTCTTAGCTCAGCTAGAATAGAATGAGCTGACAAGTCTGTACATTCTCTTGACAGCCAATCTACAAATTTGACGAATATCAACTACGCGTGCCCATGTCAACAATGCTTAAAACAGTGTATTCATTCTTGACAATTCGATTGTTATATGACTTGCTATTATCTTGGTATTCTTTATGGTCACCGTTTTAGCGCGGGAATTCGACTTACAAAAATGCCTGAAAAGTTGATACAGCCGAGCTAAGGTCTAGAGGGTCATATTTCTGAAAACAGAATTTGAAAATCAGTTTACAAGTTATCATGCAACTGCCCACACCACTGCCAACTGCAAATCCACCCTGCTGCCTTTTGCTGGTCCCAGAATTAGTGTCCAGCAGCTGCTACTCTTGCGCAATTTTTCCCTGCGCAATACATTGTTTTCTTTCATACGAAGTTCCTGCTCCCAACGTTGTTTTCTCTAAACGTGCATTGTAATCTAAGCTGTGTGAACGCTTGTTGTCCACTGCTTAAGTAGGCTACACAATGGAATCATGAAAGCTGGGAAAGTTGTTTAATTCATCATTTCTGGGGGCATTAAGGTTTCTGGACACCTTTATATTTTAGTAAGAAATTAACCTGGCATGGATCCACAATTTGCTGCGATAACCGCTGTCATTCTGATAGGAAAGCTATCCAACAACTTTTGAAATGTCAAAAGGTTGGAAGTGTCATTTTTGTCATTCTTCTGGATTCCATAAGAGCTGATCTGGGTGACTTGGCCTAATTTGTAGCTGACGTTGCAATTCTTTCACAAGTGGTCTCTGACACATTTAAATCCGGACTTTGAGCATGCCCGCCCAAGCCCTTAACTTGCATGTCAGCAAACGAGTATTACACAGCCTGCTTTATGGGCCCTCATCAAACTCTATGCGGAAAATGGGCAATATAGAATTCTTTTTAAAAAATGGAAATCACCTTGTTCGTAGTTCTCCTTGAATAGCAGAATCACAAGAACCAGCTCAAATAATTTTGCCTACACAACCAGTTTGTGGGACAATGCAGTCGGAAAAATACAGTTCATCGGCTTTTTCCATATCCACACTTATCCATCGATTATAGGGAGTTGATCACTGTATAAACATGTCCCATTGCTCAAGGTTCCATGTTTGTCGATCTTTGCATCACCATAAGTGACCCTTGGCATTGTTTGCATTGATGTTAGGTTTATATATGATTGTTCGGCCATGAAATACAAAATTTGGAGCTCTCAGTGAATTCTCGTATGCTGACGTTGCATCCACTGCACTTGGAATTTGGTACGAATGTTTTCTGCCGATTCCATTCCATTTGTTTTTAAAACCCTCTTCAGAGCTCTATGGTCAACCTGCATAATCTGACATAGTGTACAGTTGTAACCCCTAAACGTTTCCTTCAGACTGTCATTATTTAGAGGGAAAGGGACCCATATAATATCGGAAAAATTTATCACGGATGGATTTTCCACAATAGTAACGCCCAATCACGGTAGCTATCAGTATAAATATTTTTACTACATTTAGGGGAAAACTTAATAGCAATATCTGCAGATTTGATCACAATAAACGGCATATTTAATATGTATTTAGATACAAACGTTCCGTCCCAAGCAAAATAGCTGATTAATAACATTAACCGTGATAACATTAAATGGCACGGACAGTAATATGCACCGGTGTGTTGTAATTTGTTAATAGCGATAAATTTTATTTTGTGCACAAATTTTATCTATCTAGTTAGCTTCTGATTCCTACCACAACACTTCAGTTGGGTTTTGGAGACCTAGAAGCAACGTTTCCAGATGTAACATTTTTCAAGTTTAATTAAAAAGGGTCTAACATCTTTGAGAATGCAGAACTTTTGTGTTTTTTTTTTCTCTTGCTGTTTGCTTAAGAAATCCAGATCGCGTACATGGCCTCCTACAGATATGGACCATTTAAGTCATCATGAGTCACCAAAAGTACAGTACTTGCATAGTATAAAGGCGCATTCGGCAAATCAGAAATCTTGCGCGACGCTAGTAAATCTCGCAAGACGCTGTTCGGTAAGCTAGTGCTAACGCCACCTCGGTCTTGAATCTTGTTCGGTAAGTCAGAATTCTTGCTAGAATCTAACCTACGAAGCAAGTAACTTTCTTCCTTATTAGCCTGCAGTTTCTAGCCGATAGCAACATGGCGACCTCCACAGATTTTGATGGCGACCTCCGCAAATATGATGTGTATCAAAAATTGCATTAATTAAATTGCAACTTAATTGAACGGATTGACAATAGGTTTCTTCTGCTTTCTTTTCCATAATAAGGAAAGTCTGTCATATGTTTTGAATTGACCTGTTATCAAGGAGTACCAGAGAGAATTTTTGCACAAATAAATTTTGCTATAAGGCATGTGTGTTAAAATATAAACCTTACATTTTTTTCTGTTTATTAATAGGTCACAATAATTTGATTAAACTATGGAACGAGGAAAGTTATTTAATACCAGCCCCTTCTGTCATACGTTTGAATCATCCCAGATTACAAATGCTAATTGATCCTGATAAAACTTCAGAAGATGAAACAGTTGTGATATTTGTAGCTAAATAATTTTAATTCTTTGTTACCATATTTACCCGAATCTCAGACAACCTGAATATAATGAGACCCCTCAAAATTTGCAAGTATTTCAAGAAAAATAAAATTTTAAGTCAAAAACTGAACTATATGTACTCCCACAGTATTGAAATTCTACCAATAGTTAAATAATAAACATGTAAATGAATAACCAATCATACTTACAATTTTTAAAAAGAACAATGCTTTAATTTCATTTGTATTTACAGTGTATTAAAAATTTTCTTCTAATAACTTAAATTCAGATTTCATCATTAATGTTTTCATTCCATAAAAAATCGTCTTCTGTACCGTCTAATGCATTTGATATACAGCACTTTTTGAATCCCGTAATGATGCTTTCTCTAGAAATGGCACCCCATGCTGATTTGATCCATGTCCCCAACAGGCTTACAGAAGGCTTTTGTATTTCGCTGTGGCTACGTAAACGGTGACCGGTTTCCGATTATTGCACATGGCAATCGCATTGCCGGAAGTGACGCATAGCACGATGTAGCTATTTGCTCTTTTTCGGGAAGCGAAGCACATGGTGTCGAGCGTGGAGTGCTTAAAACATGTCAGTGATAAGTTGTGCGATGTGCGATCCGGCTATGGATGTAGATCTGAAAACTATGACCGATTGCGTATGCAAACCGCACGAAGGATTGAAATTTAAATCTTATGATGAATTAAGAAATTTCGTTACGGTATACGAAGAAGAGCAGTTTGTACAACTAACGACAACTGATTCAAGAACTATTTCCGTCGCCAGACAACGTGGAATAAAAAGATTTATTAATCCACACTTGAAGTTCTACGAAATTAATTATCGATGTATTCATAGCGGTACACGTCAAAGTAGATCAACTGGAAAACGGATTAATCAAAGGTAATTCGCTAATATGTATCTGTGACTGATTAAGTGAGTGTTTTTCACACTTAGGATCAGTTTAGATATAGTGAAACCTCTGTAAAGGGACCACTCTCTAATAGGGCCAACCTGTATAAGGGGACCAGTATTAATGGTACTAATATCACTTCTGATATTAATATTAATGATAAAAATCATCTCTGCAATAGGACTACTTTCATAATAGGAATACATTTTATATCCCCATTGGTGATCCGATTAGAGAGGTTTGACTGTAATTATCTGTAAGATCTCTACGACCAGGTATATATCTAGGAAGGAACCAATTTTGGTTCCCACTCCCAAAAAAACCCGAATAACTTAACACTTCAACGCAAAAGTTATTCTTAAAAAATTTGTATGAGCTTAAAATTATTTAAAAAATTTTTTCATAGTATAATTTTTGTGTTGAGGTGTTAAGTCTCTGGTTTTTATTGTGATTGATG
>JAHWFO010092776.1:8023888-8070642 GCA_023313115.1 Rhysida immarginata | reverse complement strand
TGCCTTGACACTGCATGATGTGCCCTCTTGCTGCAGTTGGCACCCTGCCCTCAGTAAATTCTAGCGGGAGCACTGGCTCTCGCGCAAGCAAAGCACCAAACCAGCCCAGGATCGAATCCCACCACCAGCAAAAAAAAGATAAACATAAACATAAAAACTAACACAAAAACGAACAAGAAATCAAAGAAGCAACCAAGAAAACCAGAAATAAAACAAACAAGAACCACACTCTTATTTTTTCCACCACCCACTTTTAGAAACACCCGCCCCCCCCCCCCCCCCCAAAAAAAACAAAACCAAGCCGTGTTTATTCTCTTGTTCTGTTCAATAAGAAACTGGGAGTTATCATTGGCTCAAAACTCTCATGGAACCGGCATATGTCCTATGCTCTGAACAAAGCGAAGAGGGCTATGTACAGTATCATAGCTCTCATGGGTCGCAACAATGCCCTCAGCATTGACAACAAGCTACTTCTGTACAAATCGATTATCCGGACCATACTTCTCTATGGCATGCCTGCGATAGAACCAGATGGAGTGAACTACAGTCATTCCAGAGTATTACCCTGAGGACCATTGCTCAGCTGGACAGAAGGACGGTGAAAAACCAATCCATCCACATGGATTTAAACATGGCCCATATCGGAAAGTTTATATAGGATCTCCTTTTGATTATGATACAGAAGATGAAGACTCACGACAATAAACTTATGAATGGAATACTGAAGAACTCATTGAATATGAACTGGCATACGAAGTATCGTAAACCGAGGCACGTTCTTGACGTCAATTTTGAAGATATTAGCAACGTCTCTTTCCCGGACTACTGGAAGATGTGATAATCTTCTTTCTCCTTGTGTTTTTTTTTATTTCGTTTGTATTTTGTTTCTGACAATCGTCAATCTTATTTTCTTTTTATTTTCTTTTTTGCATAATATGGAAGACCGCTTGGGTTGGTTAGGCTTCTTGACTACCTCAGTGTATTTCATTTGGAGTTTATTCTAGTTGGATGAGCTTTGTGAAAGCGCTGCTTTGTCCCATCCTAACAAATGTACACTTCACTGTTCGATTGTCGAACCGAATTACTGTACACACAGGCAGAGCAGAGCAAAATAAGGTGTCATGATGAGGAAATGCATAGTAAATTGGTGTCTGGCATAAAGGCTGATAACGTGCTAAAGATTAACTTAAATCGGAAAAAGTTCTCAAATACGTTATACGAAATGTAGACGTGACCTATGACCTTAACGATTAAGGAAGACCTAAAAAAGGTCAATTATTTTCCTGAGAAAGTGATTAGACTTAGAAAATCTAAAGGATCCATAGATGTGCCCATGATTCTGTACACAGAGCACAACAAGACTCTAAGAAATGTTAATGGCATAGGACCCTTAGCTGTATCGATCGAAATGTTCCGTGGAAATAAGAGACCATTACAATGCTTTAATTGCTTACGATTTGGTCATATATCTCTAAGGTGTGCTGAAGCCCCTCGCTGTAACAAATGTGCTAAAGACCACCAGTCACGAGACTGCCCAAATGTTAAAAGACAAGATCCTCCAAAGTGTATAAGATGCGATGGGCAGCACACATCCAGTTATACAAAATGCCCAAAATATCCGCAAGTCAAACGAGTCCCAACTAAAGTTACTCCGGAGACATCCTATGCCTCAATAGTCTCGAAAACGGATAAAAGATTTAACATAAATGACATTCAAGACATGTGCAAACAACTAGGCAGTATATGCAATTTGTATAATGAATTAGGCAAAAAATATCCACAAATGAGTGGAATTCTTACGAGCAAACACTGAGATTATGGCTGATCGACGCTATACTGTTATTAACAGAGGTAAGCTTCGTTGCGTCATATGGAACGCCAGGGGAATTCCCCGGAGGCGTATTGAGTTTTATAACTATTTAATTAAATGGGATATAGACGTGGCATTTGTTTGTGAGACACATCTAAAGCCGGGCCAAGACTTCACAATCCCGGGCTACTGTGTCTATCGCAAAGATAGAATTATTACTCCCAAAGTCAAAAGCTCATCTGGAGGTGCAGCAATTATCGTTAAAAAAGGCATTCGGCATCGGGAAGACCTCATACGAATGTATACAGGAATGGAGGTTGCTTCTGTTAATATCACGGATACTATTGTTGGCGATGTTAAATTCCTGGCTCTTTACAACTCTCCCAAGCGTAAGATCGATGTTGACGATGTAAGGTTCCGAGGGATAATATTCATAGATAATATGGTCGAGTACTTAATTATATTTATGATTGATAAAAGACTCCGCCAGTGATTTATACTATTCACGAAGTATTTTATAACAAGTTGTATTATCCGCTTACATACTAAATACCTCCCGCTATCAGCTCGGCCCAAGAGGAAAGAATTAGGCACTTGCAACTGACTTAACAATCAAAATAAGATTTATTTAACAGTCAACAAAAGGTATATAAAACAATAAATGGAACTGCAATATAAATGTTAATGAAAGTTTAAAATAGGAATTTCAATTTGGTTTGCAATCGAATTTAAGGTTCTAGATTATACTGATTCAAAGGTAATTAAAAGATGACTCGTGTCAATATGACTAATTATATGTTTCAGTAATTAAACACAATTTCTAGTAAAGACTTAATGATTTTCGTGTAAGGTGTATAACAAGTGAATGACAATTAAGAATTCGTTTAGATTAAAGCTTATTGAATAATGATCGGGATTTCTTGGTGCAACAATAATTACATATTAGCAATAATCATTTCAAGTTAGTTACAATGTTCAAACAGGAACTCTGAATTGTAAATATTCCAATTTGTTCTGAATGTACAACGGAAATAATGGCTTTAGTATCTACCAAGTAATAATGAATGTGGACTACCGACTTAGAATTTATCTTATAATGTCACAGAATAGGAGACTGAGTCTAAAACGTTAATACATGCTAACAGATGGTTTACTAGATAAAATTTAGAATTTAGGATAAGATATGTAGGGTTCTCTACGAAATAAATGAATGCTTAAATAAGCGTAACTGTCTTTCCCACTGTTAGATAGAATTAATTCTAGTTCGTTCCCAAATATGATAATAAGAAAGTAATATCAGGGTATATAGATATATGTGTACGAATTAAAGACTGGCCATTTGAGACATATGTGAAAGGTTAGGCAGTACCGTGTCTTCTCCATCTGTCCGCTCAGAAATCGCTTGCTTCTTTTCTGCTACCACAGCTTGGCTGGAGGGGGGGGGGGGCCCTTCTCATCCAACGGAGTGGCTCACAGGTAGGGATCTCTTGCTTCTAATACGGGATCTGGGTACCTTCTTGGGGCTCGCTTTATTTTCCGGAACTACCATTTTCATCCTCAAACTGCAGATTGGGGACTCTGCTTTGCTTAGACTGTTTCTCAGCTAAATGGGCATTCTTGACTGGTCTGGAACTCTAACTAACTTGTTGACATAACTTCATAATTACTCTGACTAACTGATATTAAGATACAATTTAGAATTTCTAATTATTTAAGCCGATGGAAGCCGAAATTAGATATAATCCAGGGAGTCATGGCTCCTTACGTCTGCTCTATTGAATCGCTACATTTCTCTCTCTGACTATCTCTTTCTCTTAGAATTGCTAACAACACATTTGATTTTCAATAGCCAATCACACGCGGATTAACCATCACAAAAAATGTGAATTCGTCTGTCAATCAAACTTAAAACCACCTCTCTAACTGATTCTTTTTGCTTTCACGTGAACACATCTTGTCTCTTGCTCCCCTTTGATTTCAAAGTCCAAATCTTACCTTCTCTTTCTTGTTTTTTCTACCTTCTGTCATCCGGTTCTCTTATTCCACTAGCTATCTCCCTCAATGCTTTTTTAGGCCTTGAATATGATTCTAGCAAGCAAAACAATGATGTGTAAACTGATTCTTACTTTTTCCTTCTGTCAAACATTAAAACTAGGCTCTCTTTTAACAACTCCTAACACCCACGCATAAAAAAATATTTAAACAATTAATAACTTTATTTAATCCTTCTCTGCATTAAAACCCTTCTAAAACTTTATATAAAATCGTAAATTCTGAAGCTGGCTAAATAATTACAAGCGCGAATATAAATAACTCATTTGCATAAATAATCCAATATTCTAATTCTGGCTAAATAATCCTCAAAACTGTACAACGAGTTCGATGAGCTATTCTCTGGGAGTATACCAGTGGTAATGGCGGGAGACTTGAATGCTAAGCATTCGCAGTGGAACTCCAAACGTCACAATCAGAACGGTGTCATATTATCTAGATATATACAGAGCAAAACTGATATCATTGCGATAGGTCCTGTAAACGACACCTATTACTGTGACCACTCACCTACAAGTGATGTCCTTGATATTGTTTTGCTGAAAGGCTTCTATAAGCCATTTGATATTTTTACAAGTTGATGATTTATCTT
This sequence comes from Rhysida immarginata, assembly GCA_023313115.1. Taxonomy (NCBI): domain Eukaryota; kingdom Metazoa; phylum Arthropoda; class Chilopoda; order Scolopendromorpha; family Scolopendridae; genus Rhysida; species Rhysida immarginata. Next base: position 8,066,188 of record JAHWFO010092776.1, on the reverse strand, counting down.
CAGATCATAAACCGGTCGCAAGAATTTTGAAAATCTCAATATTGACTGCAGAGAACAAATGGGGCTTAAACAAGATTGGAAACTTTTCAGAGATCTTCTCAAAAATGACAGTAATCTACTCAATGACGTGCATAGTACGAAGGAGATAGACATAAATGTTGAAAGGGTCACTACACGTATTACTGAAGCCATCAATGCTTGTGCTTCTCCAGTAGACGTGAAACGGCCTGATCATCTCGATCTTACTCCAGCAATCAAGTATCTAACAGATCAAAGAAACAGGGTAAGGAGGCAATGGCACCGAACACGAGAGCCTTGGCTTAAAACCAAATATAACCGACTTACGAGAAGAGTACATGAGGAAATAAATAAACTTCGTAACGATAGATGGAATGAGAAGGTGAAGAGTTTGTCAACCCAGGACAATTCTATATGGTGCATGATTCGAGCCTTACAAAACAAAAAGGCCATGAACATTCCACCGCTTTTAGACACTAAAGGACATTTCATAACTAATGACCAAGACAAAGCACAGCTTATTGCTGATTCATTTAAACAACAATTTGTGACTCCAAAGGATGATCGTCCAGAAGGACTAGAAATATCCAAAATGGTAGAAAGCAGCATAACAAAGTATTACAACAATAGCCATCATGTGGCCAAACATAAAATACAGGTAGCTGAGATTCAAAATTGCTTTAAGAAACTCAAGAAAAAGAAGGCACCAGGTAAAGACACTATTAATAACAATGCCTTAAAAACCTTACCGCAAAATGTAAGTAGTGATATCACTAAAATTATAAACGACTGTTGGGATAACTGGAAACAGTCTGTTGTCCTAAGTATCCCTAAACCCGGTCAAAATCCTGCAAACCCTGTAAGCTACAGGCCCATCAGTTTGCTGTCTTCTATATCCAAAGTCTTGGAGAGAACAATTCTCACAAGATTCTTAGATTTCTGCACAACCAATAATCTCATCCGTGCAGAACAATTTGGTTTTCGGGCGGAACATTCTTGCCAGCTCCAAGTTTGGAGACTTATAGCGGATGTTAACACTCCCCTTAATCTTTCAATGTTAAGCGACGTCAATGAAGCGGCGTCAATGCTTCAATGAAGCGGCGTCATCTTCTTAGATGTTCATAAAGCATTTGATCAAGTCTGGCATGAAGGCCTTATTTATAAAATGAAAACTGATGGTTTCCCACATGATTTAATTAGTCTAGTTCACTCGTTTCTGTCCAACAGGTCTTTTCAGGCCAGAGTTGGAGATTAATTATCTGATAACTGTGAGATAAATGGCGGTGTCCCACAAGGATCAGTGCTGGGGCCAGTTCTGTTCAATTACTGTATACGTGACTTCCCTGAAATCTCTTACTGCAAGCTATATTTTTATGCGGATGATGCTGATATACTGACATGGGCACGCCAGCCTAGTGTTGTTGTATCACGTTTACAGAAAGCCCTTAACGAATGTGAAATCTGGTTTAGCAAGTGGCGATTAAAACTGAATGTCGACAAATGCAAAGCAATGTTTATCACTAAGAAGGAAAAGAGAAATCTTGACTCCTTAAAGTTATATGGCAAATACTTGGAATGGGTTGATAATTATAGATACCTTGGCGTTGTTATTGATTCAAAACTATCATGGAATAAGCATGTGACTTATGCGATGAACAAAGCCAAAAAAGCAAAGTTTGGCTTAATTGCTCTGTTGGGTCGTAACAGTGCCCTCAGTGTTGATAACAAACTACTGTTATACAAAATTGACTGAATCACCCTATATATACAGAATCTCTAGCACATACTAGATGAGGAAAGCACAGACCACAGATAAATACAGGGTGTCTCATGTAACGTGTACCAGCGAAGGTCTGTGGTCTGGGGACACCAATATCTATCGATTGGACCCCATGTATGTTCCGCGATTTTTTGTAGTTTTCGAGATATGAATTTTTTTGTTTTATTTTCAGATTTTTTAAAATTTTGGACGGTTTTAGCTATAACTTTTTCTGTGAAGTGATTCTTTGAGATTTTCTTTGTTAGTATTATGGCTAGCATGTGTGTTCGTCTGTAACAACACTAAACACCAAAATTCTAACTACTACTAGCTCAGATTTTGATCACAAAATTAAAATTTCTGTTTGAGAGAAATTGTTACTTGATTTCAACTTGAAAAAAAAAAAATTACTTAACCTAGACTGAATAACTTCCTGATAATTTTAAAAACTTTAAAGGTTCCTTAGCTCTCAAAATAACACAAAAAAGTTGGTACTTTATAAGGCATTTTTACGCGAAAACGGAGTTTAAACTTGATACAGTCGAAAATAGTGAAATTAGGAATGTTAGATAAAAAGATGTAAAATAACGTATTTAAATTCAAATCATAATTATTTTTTCTCATTGTGCTAAATAAAACAACAGAAATAATCTTGAGAAATCATTTATTTATTATTTATTACTGTTTTCACAGTAAATGTTCAAAGTGCCTGCCATCTGCTACAATGCACAGACGGTACCGACGCAAAAAATTACCGCGCAAATCTCGGGAGGCTTGGGTTTTTCGTCGTATTATTTCTTGAGCTTCATTTAATTTAGTTTTTAACTCCTCCGAACTCGAGAATTCGTGATGGTACACCAATTCCTTATTTTACATCTTTTTATCTAACATTCCTAATTTCACTATTTTCGACTGTATCAACTTTAAACTCCGTTTTCGCGTAAAAATGCCCTATAAAGTACCAACATTTTTTTGTTATTTTTAGAGCTAAGAAACCCATAAAGTTTTTAAAATTATCAGGAAGTTATTCAGTCAGGGTTAAGTAATTTTTTTTCAAGTTAAAATCAAGTAACAATTTCTTTCAAACAGAAATTTTAATTTTGTGATCAAAATCTGAGCTAGTAGTAGTCAGAATTTTGGTGTTTAGTGTTGTTATAGACGAACACACATGCTAGCCATAATACTAACAAAGAAAATCTCAAAGAATCACTTCACAGAAAAAGTTATAGCTAAAACCGTCCAAAATTTAAAAAAATCTGAAAATAAAACAAAAAAAATTCATATCTCGAAAACTACAAAAAAATCGCAGAACATACATGGGGTCCAATCGATAGGTATTGGTGTCCCCCGGCCACAGACCTTCGCTGGTACAGGTTACATGGGACACCCTGTATATTGTTGCGTAGTGAAAAAATAACTATTACTTTAATTTTTTTCCCGTATTATTTCGTTATTTCTTTTTAGAACAAGAAATTAATCCTCCCGAGAAAGGTATAGGAAAGTAGCGGAAGCGCTGAGGTCATCTATTTTTACCCTTTTATCTGCACTTTTTAATTCGCCCCCCACCCTATTTTTTTTTAATCGAAAAATTGATTTTCTCGGACGTATTATTTAGAAGATGAATGATATATCAGATTAATGATATATTTCCGATCGAATGATATATCACACGCCATATGCTGCCATAGTTCTAAAGACCAAGTGAATGCCACCCCCACAACTCCGACCCTATTGAGACCATTTGGCCCAAACTTCACAATAATGTTGATCTTGCTTAGAGGAATCTGCATTCGGAATTTCACTCCTTTATATGCATAAGTATGCATAGACCTTTTGGTCCCCTCTAACTTCCGCCCCCGAAACTCCGACCCCAGTGGGCCAATCAAAACCAAACTAAATAGTGAAGGTGCTCATACCCATAGTAAGCTACATTCCAAATTTCAACCTTCTACCTCAAAAAATGCGGAAATTATGAAGGGGACGGACGGACAGACGGACATTGTGAAAACAATAAGTAGCTCCATTCTTCCGCTACTTAATAATATAGATATTTTTAATTTTTTTTTTTTTTTTTGGTTTTTCTGCAAGTATTGTTGTTTTTGTGGCTTACCGTTTAGTTAATTACTTTTACTCTTTTAATTCTTAATTGTTTCGTTGCCGATGTCTCATTATTGCGACTTTTGTTCGTCTCGGCCTTTTCTCTTCGCGTGCGCGCGGGTAAAGGTGGCTAAGGGTTTTTTTGAGAACGGGGCAGTGTAGCTCGGGCGTTCTACTTGGCTACTGCTCATAGGACGGAGAGGAAGCCCAGGCCCGTAGTCAGGGGGGGGGGTGTCGAGGACCAACCCATTATGGAAAAAGGTCCGACTCAGTGGAATTTTTGGAAAAAGATCCGGAATTTTTGAAAACCGACCCCTCCAAGATAACGTCCTGGCTACGGCAGAGCAACGATGGGTTGGACATCAAAGTCAGTTTTTTGTTATCTTTACATGTTTTTTTTTCCTGCCAAAAATGTGTAAGGATTAATGGCAGTTTTGGAGTAATCAGCCAGAACGTGAAGACGCAGATTGGGAGTGATCTCGGACGGAACTTTGTTTGTGTTAACCCCGTTGGGTGCATCGAATAACAGTTATGACTATGGTTCCCCAAATGATCTGCTCAGCTTTAGACGAATTAGGAATTTCGTCAATTTTTCTGTTGCTTTCATGTTATTGATTCAATTCTGGATTTTCTTAGTTTATGACATAAGCTGCGTTTTCAAGAAGTGCCACGGAGCGGGTAATTTCCCTCGGGGTGCTCGCCTTAAGCTCCGTTATCATGTGAGTACTCCATAATTCTGTTTGGCCTTCATCAAACATATTAGGCTTCAAGCGATGGCTGTCAAGTAACCATTTACTCTTCCATTCTATTTTTTGGGAATTTTGTTCAAATTTGTCTTCACCTCTGTGTCAAGAATTTATCCAGCTTTAGAAGATCGAAAACATGTGTTGATTGCTTCGACTCAAAGCCGCATTCGATTGCCTCAAAGATGTCTTCCTTTGTTACCAGTTGTTTTTTTACTCTGAGTTTTGTCTTTAGTGATGAACTGCTTTGATGTCTTTTCACTTTTGCAGTTCTGTCTAGCTCATGGTGTGCATATACTTCATCAGGAGGCTGTCGTGTTGTTGTTAATGGCTCTATGAAGTAATCTCCTCTGTCCTTGCTTACTTCACAAATATTGTGTAAAACTTATACAAACTTGTGTTGTTTACACAACTTTACACACACTTAAATAAATTTACACACTTGTGTAAACCTATTTACACACAGTTAAACATGTTTACGCTTATGTATACATCAATACAGCATATTTATGTATTTACACATACGTACGAGGGACATCCAGAAAGTAAAGATACAAACGTCATGACATGGTCAAAAAAAAATTTTATAACACACCTTCATTACTATCAAATACTTTTATCCAAGCTCATTTTTCAATGTAGTTGCCACCATTATCCAAGCACTTATTGAGCCTGGGGACAAGCTTTTGTATTCCGATGTCATAGAAGGATGCCACGTGTCTTTTGAACCAAGCGTTGACTTCATGCTTCACATCGTCATCATCATCGAACCGTTTCCCAGCAAGATGCTTCTTCAGGTGAAGAAACAGGTGGAAATCGCTGGCTGCGAGGTCTGGACTATACAGTGGATGATCCAGAACTTCCCACTTGAAGCTTTTCAGCAACTTTGTGGTGACACGTGCCGTATGAGGTCGAGCATTGTCGCGGAGGAGGCAGACCCATAGAGAAGAAATAAACAGACCCCATTTTCAAATCCCTCTATGGGCAGGCCCCATTTGTTAACATCCCCCTCCTTAAACAGCAACAATTTTTCTGTGGATATCAGTTGGAGACTCATGTTTGGCGTTAAGAAATCGAATAACAGATCGGACTTCGCATTTAGCGGGATTTTGAATGGGCGCCGCCATATCAAACAACTGTTTCTCAAACACGATGTCTGATGCCCGAGGATGCGGGTTCGACCCCGGCCGAGGACGACGAGGATTTTTTCAGGGGGAAAATCCTGAGATCACGCACTTCCTTCGGAAGGGAAGTAAAGCCGTTGGTCCCGTGTAGTCGTTTGCCGGCTGCACGTTAAAGAACCCTTGCGAGGCAAAATTTGCGGCCCCTATAACGCAGTCCTGAAATGAAAAGGACGTTAATACCAAACAAACCAAACACGATGCCGTATGGCGCCACCACTGAATTAGCAAAGCAAGCGAACGAATGAAAGTGAAAGTTAACCCTGTGGAAATTATCGTAGCACAATTTACCATCTGGCTATATCCTATGTATCTTTACTTTCTGGTTGAGCCTCGTATATGTACACAAATTTACGCACGTGCAAATTGTAGCGCGCCAAAACGGAAGTGCCATCTTCTCCTTTAGCATAAATTTTTTTTTTTGAGACTTGAAGTCTCTGGTCGCTTCGTTTATCCTTTTCAAAGCAACCCTTCATCGCTTGGGGAGTCTTCGGAGTCGCTCGTTTTCAGCAAGGTGTTTTGTTTTCTCAGCCTTCAATTTGGCTTTATCATTCAGTCGATTCAAAGGCAAGCCAGTATGAAGCCTTACTCGAGTGTTAATTTGGGAGGTTACCGTGGCCACAGAGTAAGAAAGTAGGTTACTTTCTTACTCTGTGCCGTGGCCCCTCCCTGGCTATGTTTAAAGGGTCCACGGGACGCTTTCTGGTGGCGTCGTCATTTCTTTTCATTGATACTCGTCGAAGTGCGTTTTCTTCTGGCAAGTTGATGTTGAATCGATTATTTGATTTTCCTGTTCTAATGAGCAATAGTTCGTTTTTTTGTGTAGCATATACTTAATTAAAAATAGTTTGTTTGAAGATCGCGACCTCATTAGGTTTTGGTTATTTGCTAGTTTTTCTAATGACTCACCCGCGGTACGTCTGCCCCCCCCCCCCCCTCTTCCATTTATATTATTTACTTTCGTTTTTGCTTCAACCCTTTTTGGATAATTTTCGGTAGCGAAATTCTTTTTCGCGCATTAGTTTGTTTTATCCCACAAATAATATTATTTCTCTTTTATTTTTAGTTCTACTCAATTTGTAATTGTTGCGTTTTTGGCATGTCATCGTTTTGATCGCTTTTACGATCACGTTTAATTATTTTAACGTCCTCTGCCGCTTTATTGCGACTTTTGTTAGTTTCTCGGTTTTTAGTTGCGCGTGAGCGCGGAAAGTAGTTGAGGCGCTAATAGTTTTTGTTTGGGGGGCAGTTCAGCTGCGGCCTTCAACTCGGTCACTTCTGCTTGGTAGTGAGAAGGTCACCGTTAAAATATGGCTTGAAGAAAAACTTTTTTTTTTTTTTTTTCCTTCTTTGAGACGAAGGTCTCTCAGTTAGTTGTCTGCAGGTTTCAGTGGAATGCGGACATCGGGATGTAGTCTCCGCCGTTGGTTGATGGCCGCCTTTGCCATCTCTTCACTTGTGTCACCATTGCATCTTAGCAGTACATAACAATTTTAAACCGGTACCCACATTAATCTTCCCTCGGTTCCGTTAACCATTTAACGCGTGTTGGGCTCTTTTCCTTTTCGGTTGTGGTTTAACGATGGGATTGCGTATTTTGTGGTTTCTTCTTCCAGTTCTACTTGTGAATACGTCAGGCGTCAGCGTCTGCAATGGAGCGGGTAACTTCCCTCATTGCGCACACGTCTTAGAGAGGGTAATGACTATTATGTTACAATGTATTTGTTTTCTTTTCCTGTTTATTCTCCGTCTACGAGTATGGTTATAGACGGTTGGCGTCCATCGTGTCCGACTGGAATGCAAACTAATGAACTTGGCTGACATTTTTTTTTTTTCGAACGTTCGGAGACAAGCTTTCATCAAGAACGTTATGCTGAAGCGGGGAATTCATCACTCCTTACCTCATTAATCCTTTGAACACTTTTTATTTTTTTTTTCCCTTCCCTTTAACTATTTTTCTCTAGCTTCCTCCTGCGTTTTGTTGTTTAGACCGAACTTTTTATGATCTCCTTCATTCTCTGAGCTAAACTGAAAAGGATTCCTGATTTATGAATTTTGTGTAGTTACCTGCCTTTTTTATTTGCTTTTTTTTTTATCCTCAAGCCTGTACTAAGTAAGTGTTCCTCGTAGTTTTTAACTCTCGATTAATCTTAGTCTTAAGTGTTGTCTACCTTTCCTCCGTACTCCCTTCATTTCCGTGTGATGTCTGTATCTCGTTCCGTTCCTTGTTTACCTCCCTCTTCCTTCCCTCTTATTTAGTAAGGCATTTTAATTGCTTTTTATTTTATATTTTTTTAACTTTTTGTTGTCATCTACAAATTACCGTTAGCCGTTTTATTTCCTTCCTTTCTTTTTATTTATAATTTACCTTGTTGAATAATTATGGCTTAGTTTATCCTGTTTTTCTCTTTTGTTTTCTGTATTTAAATCTTTTTTTCACCCTTTTTGCTTTGGTTGAGCTAACTTTCTTTGCAGTTAACCTCCTCAATTCTCGTCGGTCATCTGAGTATAGTCCATCCAGCCTTAGTTTGCGTGAAATTTGATGGCCGTTTCAATTGTTGGACAATGTTACAACAGAAATCAAACAATACATAACAATTAACATGTCCATCACATTTCGCGCAAACTAAGCCTGGATGGACTACAGTAAACTGCAATTCGTCGCAGAGTAATTGACTGTCTGCTTTGATTCTGTCTGGTTGCCCCGAAAATTACCATTGACTAGACTTTATGCTCTTGGTTTAGTTCTAGTTTCAGTCTTCATTTATCAAAACTGTAAAATTATCTTTTTTAATTTTTTATTTTACTTCCGATTGGAAACTAGCATCATCGTCATCTATTGGACTATTCTTGGCCAGTCGAGCAGCAACCTACTCCTTGGGATTCTGAGTTCCTACGTCTACTGTTTTTTTCTTTTCTTTTTGGGACCACGACTTTTATCCTCCAGCTGGCGGTAGCTGAATCGCCCACTTTGTCTGCTGCGTTGAACACGAAATCCTTTCTCTTTACGTCATTGTTCAGTATTACCTAGTGTCTGACCATATTATACTCCAGGTGCATGTAATAAAATCTTTTTCAATTGAATAGACTTTTTGGGTTTATTTATTTAACGTAATCCTTCCGTAACGCTGGATGGGGGCTAAGCTAATTAAACAGTTTCTACCGAAGGAGACAATAGAGAGGTTCAGCACTACGTAAACGCGAACGTGACGCAAACGCATGTGACTTTTCCAATCTGAAATGATGTAGCTTTTTCATTGTTTACAACTGGAAACAACGAAAAAGCTACGTCATTTCTGACTAGAAACGTCACACGCGTTCGCATCACGTTCGCGTTTACGTGGTGCTGAACCTCTCTATTATTTAAAAACATTCGACAATCGATAACCGAACAGTAAAGTGAAAAGAAAGACGCGAGTGGTCCAGGAGCCAAGCTCACTTTGCACGCTCGCCCAAAGAGTAAACCAGAGGAGGTACACTGAACTGGGAGACAAGCCTGATGAACCTCTTTAGTCCTCCAGAGAAGAAGTCCCCAGAATGGACGAGAATCAGATTGTAGATTGACGAATAGATCCAAAAAAAAATCGGCAGGATCTAAAAGATCCAATAGTTGGGGTAGACAGCCTTGTTAACGTCATCAAAGCAGACATCCAGGATATAGCGGGGTCTTCGAAACCTGAGGGGACCCTTAAGAACGAATGGATATACCAGAAACCAGAGTATTTTCATGATTCTCCATCTTGGGTAGCATGTTCTTCATTAGTGTCTGGACAAAGGTGTCTATGTGGGTCATCCCCAAATTGTCATAGATAGAGTGGTTGTTGGCAAATCTTCTGTCAAGTTGGGCAATGGATCGGAGAACAACATTTTGGAAGGTCTGGAGATCCTTCCATCTAAATACCCAAGCAGGCATTCCATGGAGTAAAATACGAGGGTTGGGGCTTAAGTCATGGCAACTATTTTTTTTGTCATAGCTAAGGGATGGTATCACAAAATGTCATATGTCTCGAGGAAACCGTTCATTCATAGTATATTTCCACACCACCAGATAGCTCTGCGATTTCCTTTTGTTGCATTGAGAACAATGTTAAATCAGTTCTTAGTCAACCGCCGTGCAGGATGGATGTAAGCCGAGTTGAACAACGCTCGTATATCAATATAGCCGGTCTCCGCTGGCTTTGGTAAGAATTGGAGCATCCACTATACTCTCCGGACTTTTCTCCATTTGATTTTGACCTTATACGGACGGTAAGGAACCATTACGTGGTAGACAGCTTCGGACACGAATGGACATTGCAAATACGCGTATTGTGCAACAGGAGATGACCAAATTTCCACATGGTGAGAGAAATGGTGAAGCAGATGATATGAGCGCCTGTCATATCGTTAGCAGCGTACTGTGAATGTTCAGAGGACTACTTTGAGGCCCTTTAGAATGGATATGTGTGCTGTAATCATTCTGGAACATGAAAGTTGTAACCCTATATCAACTACCTTAATAAACATGAAGAGCAAAATATTTCCGTGTTGTTAAATGTCCATAACTTTCCTCCATTCCTTGTCCTTTCCATCTATATATTTCACATTTTCTACTCACGGTCGAATTCTCACAAAAAAAAAATAGTTGCCATGACTTATGCCCCAACCCTCGTAGTACGGATCACAACCTTGTATATCAAGAGTTTGTTATCCACACCAAGAGCGCTGCTTCGCCCCGGAAGTGCAATCAAACTGAACTTCGCTTTTTTTGCTTTGTTGAGCGCGTATTGGATTTGGTCGTTCCAATTTAGTTTGGAGTCGATCATGACACCAAGATATTTATAGCTTTTTACCCACTCAAGTTTCTTGCCAAATAAGAAGAGGGGCTTTGGTGGGTTTTTGCGATTGCAAGTGATAAACATGACTTTGCACTTTTTGACATTCAGCTTTAATCGCCACTTAGTGAACCAGCTCTCGCACTGATGTAAAGCTTTTTGGAGTCGAGTGGTGACATGTGCTGGGTTTCGTGCCCAAGTCATGATGGACCCGTCGTCAGCAAACAAGTAAAGATTACACTTGGTAAACTTGGGAAAGTCATGGATAAAGAAATTGAATAAGGCTGGCCCCAAGACAGAGCCTTCCGGTACACCAGCATTAACATCGCAGCGTTCAGACAAGGAGTCCCCAACCTTAACACGAAAAGTCCTCTTTGATTAGATCGTCAGGGAACCCATAGGTAATCATTTTGTAAATGAGTCCATCATGCCAGACTTGGTAAAAGGCCTTTTGGACATCGAGGAAGACGAGACCACCAAACATAGAGAGGTTGAGAGGACCGTTTAAATCAGCAACAAGCCTCCATAACTGAAGCTAACAAGAGTGGCCTGAACGGAAGCCAAATTGCTCACTACGAATGAGGTTGTTTGCCTCACAGTAGTCGTTGAACCTCTTGAGTATAGTGCGCTCAAAGACCTTGGAAAGCATGGGCAACAAGCTGATGGGCCTATAACTTGTGGGAAGAGCAGGATGCAGTCCTGGTTTAGGAATAGTGATGATGACTGAGTCCTTCCAGGCACTAGGGAAATGGCCGCTAAGCCAGCAGTCATATTGGCGATGATGCAGATAACACTGGGAGGCAAATTCTTGAGAGCACTGTTGGTAATGGTGTCGATGCCGGCTGCCTTTTTGCTTTTCAGGCGCTTTATGATGTCCAATATCTCAGAGGTGCCAATGATATCAGGAGAGGCAAGAGCCCGCTGGGTGAGGCCATACCTGTCACACACGTCTTTGACCTCACGAGTAATATAGACCAGGCCATCCTCTTTGGTCGTAGAGAATTGGCTTTTCAGTGACTCGGCGATAATTTGTGCTTTGTCCTGGTCATTGCTAACAAAATCGCCACCCTCTGTAAGCAGAGGAGGGAGAACAATAGTCCTGTTGCTTTTAAGGGCCCTGACCGTACTCCCGAGAGAGTTATCCTGGACAGACAGACTCTTAAATTTGTCGTTCCATCTTTGATTCCTTAAATCCTTAATCTGTTCACTTACCTTGCGAGATAACCTGTTGTACTTCGTCTTGAAGTGGAGAAACCTGGTACGCTGTCAGTCTTCTGAAGGCGTTTTTTTCGTGGATGAGTTGCCTGATGGATGGAGGAAGTTCCAGATGGTCTGGCCGCTTGCAATCCACCGCACTAGCACTAACATTTGTAGCTATCTTGATGGAGTGAGTGACGTTTTTGATAGTTTCGTCAATGTCATTGCTGGTGACGGGATCCTAATAGGGAATGTTACTGTCGTTCATAAGTTCTCTAAAAAATTTCCAGTCCTGCTTATAACGAAGATTTATTCTCAGGTCGATATTTATCCCCTCAAAATTTAGTGCAACTGGTAGGTGATCAGATGATAAGGCATTTACTGTAAAAATATTATAGGGTTTGAAAAACCCCTTGAGAATAGCAATGTCGAGCACGTCACTAGCGGGTGAGTGATCACAGTAGTATGTATCTTCAAGAAGGCCAATAACGGAAGTGTCGATCTGATCTACCATGTACCTATAAAGTACCAAGCCACTTTGATTAGTGCATCTGGAGTTCCAGTGTGGGTGTTTCGCATTTAAATCACCCGCCATAACGACTGGGGTGGGCCCAGACAGTAGTTCATCTAGGTCGCGAGGGTCTAACTTATGCCTGGGTGGGTTGTATAGGGAAGTGAACTTGACCTCTCCAATGTCAGCATCTTTAATTGATGTGAATCTTTGTGTGACTACCGTAATACCTTTTTTTACCAACAATAGGTACCCCACTAATACAATAGCTTCAATAGTATTTTTACAATTAGAGGCACGGTGGCACTTCGCCGGATTAGAGGAGGTCCCACACGTAATTAGGTGCTATCCGAGGCTAATGAGAAAGACAGGCTCTGGCACTGAAAAGTCACCTGACCAAGAAAGGTCTATTAACAATGTAACTTTCATTGTTTCCATCTTGTATTTTAACAATCAGTGGTTTTTCCTTTGTTGGAAACAATGAAGGTTGGATTGTTGCTAGACCTATTTTGATCAGGGGAGTTTTCAGTGCCGGAGCCTGTATTTCTCGTTAACCTCGGTGCTATCCCATGACTTTTGGTACGTGAGTGTATGTATCGGAAAATCGCGGAATTACCAACCCTGAATCATCATGAAGGGGTGCAACTAAACATGAAAACCCCGGAAAAGCGTGACACGTACAGGCAACAGAACAGGAATAAAACGTTCCACGAGGGACCAACAGGAACGGCTTAAGACCTTGTGCCAAGATTACGTTGCCACAATTTTTAAATGGGCTAGGTCATGCAATTAGACTGAATTGAACTCCAAATATTTTTGTTATCATTTTCGAGTTTTTTTTTTTACTCTAGTATTATTATTTTTAATCTTTTACCTAATAAAGGTTTAAGTTTAATTTGTCAAAAATTGTTTTCTTGTGGTTTCTTAACATTCCGCATTTATATTACTTAAGACAATTTCCGATACCTATTTTCAGTACAAATTTAAAACTAGAATATTAAATGAGTGGCTGTGATCTGTCGATAAATATTGTGGGGGTAAGTGTCCACTTTTCAGTTAAGGCTCTGGGGGAAATATCACTGGGGTGAGTGTCCGATGGGGTAAATGCCCTACACCCGTTTTCTAAAGCTGGAAATACTATAGATAAAAAGAAATGTAGGTTAAAACTTACGCACCTTGAAAAATTGTTAATGCTAAATCCATTACCTTTGGAAGAATTCTCAAAAATTTATGAAGTGTCATTCATTTTAAATAGTGAAAATAAAATTAGATGTTTTGAACAACTGTTTTTAATTTTTCAATTTTGAATTAATGTTTTTACTCGTTTTACTTTTATTTTATTAATTTATTTATGTATTTTAAATAATTATTTAATATCTCTTATAAATTCTAAAACCATCGATGTCAATGTTTTACCCATCGAGGGAAACATCGATGTTTCATAAATCGCAAGGCACTAGTAAATCTTAGTGTTGTTAAATAATATTTTGCATATTATTTAAAAAAAAGATTTAATAAATTTAGTGAACTAGCATTTTTCCTATAATCTAGTGGTGGCGCCGGTATAAGACTCACGGTGACTGTCGACCGACAATCGAACAGTGCAGGTAAAACGAAACGAGTTGTCCGAAAGCAACGCTATCACTGCCATACTCGTCCAGAAAGTAACCACGGGAAGTACACTGGACTAGGCGAGAAGCCAGATGAAACCTAGTTAAGTCATCCAGAGGATAAGATAGAGTTCTTTCCTATCAGGACGATAGTGTTGATTGTTGATTGACGAGGGACAAGGGACACGAGGAGCTAGGAGATCCAATATTCGGGAAATATCGATCCAATTGGATGTCGTCGAAATTGATGTCCAGGAGGTGACGCGGCCTGCGATGTCTAAGAAGGCTTCTGAAGGTAAGCGGGTGCTCAAGAATACCTGCAACCAGAGGATAGGAATGGTCCTTCATCTTCGGAAGCAGCTTTTTCATCAATTCCTGGACGTGATTCCCAATGGGAGGTATCCCAAAATCGTCGGCAATAGAAGTATTTGTTGCAACTCTCCTGTCAAGTTGAGCAATGGTCCTCAAGGTAACGTTATGGAAAGTTTGGAGGTCCTTCCATCTGGACTTGCATATTGTAGCCCATGCGGGCATACCATAAAGCAAGATGGTTCGAATTACCGTCTTATACAGCAATAGTTTGCAGTCTAATCCAAGCGGGCTGTTTCGCCCCAGAAGAGCTACCAGACTGAACTTTGCCTTGTTGATGGCGTAGGAGACATGGTCGCCCCAATTTAGCTTGGCATCTATTACCACTCCGAGGTGTTTGTAATGTTTTACCCATTCGAGCTCTCTACCAGAAAGGAAGAGAGGACTCGGGGGTTTCCGAAGTTTCTTTGTAATGAACATTGCCTTGCATTTGTCAACATTTAGATTCAGTCTCCACTTAGCAAACCATTTCTCGCACTTATGTAAGGCATTCTGCAATCGAGATATGACATGAGCGGGAACGCGAGCAGTATTCATGATGGACGCGTCGTCAGCGAACACATACAGATTGCATTTTGTAAATGTTGGGAAGTCATGGATGAAAAAGTTGAAGAGTGCAGGGCCAAGAACAGAACCCTGGGGAACACCAGCTCTGACGTTACACGGGTTTGACATGGAGCAGCCAACCTTTACACGAAATATCCTGTTCGACAGAAAGGATCTAATCAAGGCAATAAGATCGTCCCGTAATCCACAAGTAATCATTTTATTAGGCCTTCGTGCCAAACCTGATCAAAAGCTTTTCGGACATCCAAAAACACAAGACCACCATATTTAGTGCAGTTAAGAGGAGTGTTTAAATCTGCAACAAGCCTCCAGATCTGGAGTTGGCAGGAGTGACCTGGTCGAAAGCCGAATTGCTCTTCACGAACGAGATTGTTAGCCACACAGAAGTCGTTAAATCTCTTAAGAATGATACGTTCAAACACTTTTGATAGCATAGGTAACAAGCTTATAGGCCTAGAGCTGACAGGGAGAGCAGGGTTTAGACCAGGCTTCGGTATGGTAACGATTACAGACTCTTTCCACTTGACAGGAAAGTAACCATGTCTCCAGCAGTCATTCATGGCCCTGGTAATAGTCGCAACAACATTAGGAGGTAAGTTCTTGAGAGTGCTATTAGTAATGGAATCGACCGGAGAAGTCAGGGAATTTTAACAAATCAGCAAAAAAAAAAAAAAAAAAAAAAAAAAAAAAAAATACAAAAACGCTCGATACACTCTTAGTAATATTTTGAGATTGTTTTCAGGGATTCGCCCCTCCCTCCACAAGGACCAATCAGTACACTTCCTACGTAGTAAATGGTGATACACTGATTGGCTGTGATTCCTTATATATACACGCCCTTTTTGATCTAGAAACCTGATTATTTCAAAACAGTATCACCGAATCTACTGCAGCTTATCTTACAGATCTTAAATTCATAGGTAACTTTTTTTTTAATATTTATTTATTTATTTATTTATTTATTTATTTATTTATTTATTTATATCCTTATATAGTTATGTGGATAACAGAACGCTTCTTTAACAGATTCACTGAGAAATAGCGGGATTTCCGTTGTAACCAAGAAATTTTAGTATATTGCGTAACTATATTTTTTTTTAGATAAGATGCCTGCAAAAAGAAAACTTTCAAAACGGCAAAAAACCTTAAGGGCATCCTCATTACAAGAGGACGAGAGACAATCTAAAGTGTCTGATGAACAGAAAGGAAAAGCAACTAAAATAGGTCAGCAACAACTTTTGCAACCTTGCAATAGTTTTGTATGTGGAATGTATTTCACAGCGTTTGTTTTTCTTTGTTTTTTGGTCACTTGTATTTTTTATATATTTTTTTTTAAGGAAAAATGGCTAAAAAGAGAGAACTGACTTGTAGCCAGAACGATCAAACAAAGTTAATACAACCTGAGAAAGAAAAATCCAACATGACTGGCAGACAGAAAAGATATGCAACTAGAACAGGTTAGTAACAAGTACAAGTACAGGGTGATTATAATTAAAGTTTCAAAACGCTATAAAAAAAGAGAACCACTTAGTAGAATGACGTCCAATTGGAACGGAATGTTATTGAAGAAAGGGGAAAGCTTAAGGCCAGCCAGCGTGTATGGAAAGCTTATGCTAAATATATACACAGTTTAAATGAAAGATGAAAGATTGGTTACATAAAGAAATTTCGTTGTCCAGAATTATTTATTACAACTCCTTTATTCGAGACATCAATCATTTTTACAAATCGTTACAAATGCATCTATTAAGCGGGTTTCATAAATTCCTTGCGGCGAGCGGATCTAATGAATTAACTAATGGATATCAGATCACAGTTTTAAATTTAGCAAATTTATTGACAATTATTTACAAAATTATTTAAAGAATTTTTTTTACAATAAAATTAAAATAGTTAATTTCATGAGGTAAAAAATTTCTGTTGGTACTTCTGCAATGATATCATCATTTCCTTGAATATTATACATGACATGAGTATTAAAATTGAAAATTATCCTCTGTTGGAATAAATAAATTACAGCATTTTTCTTCTATTTGAGGTGACGTTCGAATTCGTAAAATTGAGCCTAACAAATTTAAACCCATTTTGTTCCTTAATTTGTTTTTAACAATATTTATTTTTGAGAATATTGCTTGCAGGAAGAGTCGAAATTCTAAATGCAAATTTTGAAATATTGGGATAAGCAAATTCCCCATTACACAGTTTCATGGTCGCTGCCTTCCTCCAAAATGTTTCGCTGTCGGTTGGAATGTTGTGATCAAAAATTTCTGCCCAATCTGTGAACTTCAGGGATCTCCATTCAGTTTCCATTTCTTGCAAATTTAAATCTGACATTTGGTTCAAATCAAATGGCAGATTTTTAAACCTTTCGATAGACTATTGGTTATCCATACTATCGATAGTTGTCCAATCGATAGTGGATGTCTATCGATAGCATCGATAAACTATCACTATCGTCCCATCACTAAGTTACACGTTAAACCAACTGTACTGTTCTGTGTGCAAAGCATCCATCAAATCGCCTTTTTTCATACCCTTGAGTGTTCTGAACTTCTGCAGAGCTACTGGTGCGGAATCATTGTTCTTGTAAAAGAGCTTTACAAGCAGAGCGCGGTCCTTCAATGAGACACCCATGGCGAAACTTTTCGGACGCGAAATGAGGAAAAGGAGTGCACCCGGCGTTTTTATAACAAACTAGAAGCGAACCCACCCGATTATAT
Source organism: Rhysida immarginata (assembly GCA_023313115.1). NCBI lineage: Eukaryota > Metazoa > Arthropoda > Chilopoda > Scolopendromorpha > Scolopendridae > Rhysida > Rhysida immarginata. The sequence goes on along the minus strand of JAHWFO010092776.1, from coordinate 8,048,602 downwards.
AATCGGGAAATAACCCATTATTAGATTTTTTCTTTGTTGTGACAACGTCCACCGTCGCCAATTTTATGTAAATGATGAAATGAATCGTGCGCATGATAGGTATTTTCATTTACATATTCTAACGCTTACAGGGCCATCTGTTGCTAAAATTTGGACTTACTTTTTTTTCTTATGCCATAAGCTTTCCCCCTTCTTCAATAACATTCCGTTCCAATTGGACGTCATTCTACTAAGTGGTTCTTTTTTTTTATAGCGTTTTGAAACTTTAATTATAATCACCCTATATAGTATTGGCTGTGATAGGTGAAATGTCGATTGCGTCTTCTCTGTTGTACAAAATAGTGCTAATATTCTGACTAAGGTAAAGGCCTTGAGGAAAACGCACTACTTGTCTACAATGATATTTGTCATCACTTGTACAGATATTTACAAATACAAATGAGGTTGAGAGTTTGGGGTATTAACAATCGCGTTGCTCATGTTGGTGGACTGGTGCGCTTTTTCGAGAACTTTACCGGAGGTAGGGGTCCGCAGATTGTTGAAATTATTTTTATTTTCTTTTATCAAATTTTCTTTTTAAGAATCGATTTATATTTAAAATGCATTTTCCATTACAGAAAAGGGATTAGGCAACATATCACAAAGTACGTCCGAAACACTAAGCGAGATGATTCGCCAAAAAGTTGTTGAGATACCGTTAATTGTAGATGAAATTTTTCATAATTTACCAATGCGTGACCTGTGTCAGTGTGCATTGGTGTGTAAAATGTGGAGTTCAATGGTCCAGCGGGCCAAGAAAACTCGTCAGCAATTATCCGCCATGTTTTGGGAAGACCGACCCCATGAGTCCCAGTTCCCAACCTACATATCCAGTGTGCTTCAGCAAGCCTTCATTCGTCCTAAAACTGCGATTCTCTTGGCTACGAGACAATTTTTTGATGATCAGTATAGTTTCATTGACTCTAGAAACGTGTCTAATTGGCCTTGTAAGTAATTTTTTTCCTGTTTTTACGAGGAGCGTTTAAATTTGAACTGGGCTTTATTTTTGTAAATTTCATTGTTGTGATGTCTACTACCGCCTGTCATTCAAATGCTGCAGTACTCACCCCGTTCCCATCTATGGAACAAGTTTCTCTACAACTATGTTTGAAAGCATCTAAAATTCAACGAGATTTCAAAGACAGTTCACAGAGTCGTCTTCGTCTCGATCATCCGACTTTGGTGCTAAAAGTTGGAGGGCGAGAATCCACCGGCAAGGCAAGGCCAGCAACTGCCAGGGTTCGTGCGGGTCATGGAAAACCTGTAAAGTCCTGGAAAGTCGAAAAAAATTGATGTCAATGTTGGCATCATCGCACGAACAAATGAGCTGATAAGGTACAACAGGTGGATTCATGTCCGAGAATTGGCTTCAATATTGAACATCGTCCATGATAAGCTGCATTTCAACAAGAACTGTGCCAGATGGGTTCCTAAGCAACTCTCCGAGGATCTCAAAATCACCCAGGTGGAAATCTGTTCAGGGAAGGTGACGGATTCCTAAGGCTTGTTGTGACCACTGACGACATATGAATTCATCACCATACTCGATAGGTACTCGATTGAGCGTGGAATGGGACAACCTATTCAGCTCCCCTTGCGACTATCACCTTTTTGGACCATTGAAGGAGTTCTTGGGAGGGTAGAGGATTGGACACCTTTTTGGACCAGCGAAAAAGGCTGTCCTGATCTGGTTTCGACATCAGCCTGAAGATTTCTAAAGAGCAGGTATCCCAGAACGCTGGTGAAATAACTGGAGAGTGGTGTGTGTGGCTTATTTTTTTTGTGGTTTCCTGATTTTATAAAGGGTGAAGTCCAGATCAAATTTGAGCACCCCACGTATACAAATTGTTGTAGATTACTTAACGTTTGTGGAACAATTTTAGGAGCATGCTTGTAGGAGACTGAAAACAAGTAAAGCAATTTTAAACTGGAATTTACTTGGCGACCCAATTTATCAGAATGTATGAAATTGCAAAAAGTATTATGCAATAGGGCTTTGGCAATCCCAGTTCTAAAAATTGTTTAAAATGACATGTTAAATAATTCTTTTTATTCTCTACCGGGAATAGAATTATATTTTAAGTATGCTGTAACATGAATGTTTTTTTTTTCCCCCAGTGGTGGAGAATTTGATGGCCGAATTGCCTCACGACTGTCAGTTGCTAGGTATAAGCACTGTTGACGTTGTAGGAACAAGTATTTCACCCAGGAACACCCGTGCCTTTACATGTCTTCTTCTTCCCGAGATCACAGGGGTAGACATATATTCTTTTATCGTACCCCATGCGACATCTAGGAAAGATCTTCCGAGATTCATCAGCATCCCTGTTGACGCAAAGGTGAAGTGCATGATTATCTTTGGTCAAACGTTTAAATACGAGAGTTCAGAATGGTGCTCCGGCTTCGAGTTCGCGTCTCAAATTTCAAATATGCATAATTATAAGCTTCCATTAAGTGGAGGATGCGGGCGCACCCTTATTGCTCCGAAACATACAATACAGAAAGAGCTTGTGTCTAAAGAACCTAAAATTGCTATTGCATTTTGCGGGGAAAACGTTGAAGCTGTATCCCTATGTTTGATAAACAATCAAGCTGAACATCGTACCCGCGATACTTTGATGAAGTTGAAAAACTGTAATCTTCCTGAAGATAGAAGCTTTGCGTTTATTTTTTCTCCTAAATCGGCGCGAAATAATGGGAGCTTGGATGTTCATGTGGCAGTATTTCGTAAGCTTTTTCCAAAGACTCTTCTCTTTGGCGGAGTTTTCCACGTGTGGACTGGGTTTTGCAAGGACTTTTTCCTGTCGCAACCTGCTCGTGGTATATCAATAAGCAACTCCAGTACATTAGTTTTCATATCCGTTACTCAGTAGTTTTCTTTTGGTTGTCGCATTAACTTGTAATGGAATTCAGATTTGATTACTGTCTTTAGGTCTTAATTGTAATGCAGAAGTATGAAATAGTATTTTTCTCAATCAAGTTCTTTGACGATCAAATAAAAAGTTTTACTTGTAAAGGAATTAGCAGTGTGTTTTTTTTATTTTTTTTCCCCCCTTTTTCTCTTATTTACAGTCATTGAGATAATTAAGCCGAACAATAATGTTTTTAGTTTCTAATGAAAGTACTTTAATATGGTAGCACAGAAACAGATAATTACGTGGCTCTAAAAGTTGCCTAAAAATCCCGTCGAAATCGATATTTCTCTGTAGATTTAGAGTTCAATAATATAAATTTAAAAGAAAGATCCAAGGCTATATGATTAAGAATACCGTTAGGGATGAGCGAAGAAATATGACCATAATTCACTGCGGTGGGATCATGATGAGGGTCATGTTTTGACCATAACTGGTGTTGACATACGACAATGTGCAAAGGTACCGAGAGAAGGTGGAAAAACACCTTTGTTTTCGCAATGCACACAGTGTTTCTTCCAGCAAGACAATGAATGCTCCATGCCATGTTGCAAATTGCTGCCATGACCTGCCTAGACTTTGGATTTATACCCAAATAAACTGGAGAATAATGCATAGTTTCTGTGGTCACAGCAGCAAAGGGTGGTCCAACTTGTTACAGAGTGAATCATTTTCATATAGGATACGTAAAAAGGGTTAACACGATACTTTTAACCGTGTACCTTGTGAAAATCCGAGAGGGATAAATTTAATTTACAGTATACTATTTTTAGCACATTTTCTATATATAGAAATGTGCTTATGTGATCGGTTTGCCCAGCTGCTAACCGATCACATTTAATCGTGATGCTAAATCGTGTATATTCTTCCCGTGATGCTAATCGTGTGGATGCTTCCCATGATGCTAATCGTGTATACTCTCGCAACCTGATTGGTTATCGTGAACGACAAGTCGCGTGAAAGTCGGACAGCGCTGAAGTTTGAAAAACTAGTCGCACGACTTCTACGACTGGCCGTTTGAGACCGGAAGTAGTCGTTCCAGAGTCGCATGCGACAGCTAGTCGGATGTAAACCGTGCATGTGTGTCTCCGCCTTTACACTCTATTAAAACTATTTTTATCGGACTCTTATGAGTCTTCATTCGTTCTCTTCACTCCCTGTTCCGAATCTCGTCTCTTCTCGCCTTCTTCTTTTGGTCTCCTCCTCTCGGGTTTTGTCAAAAAAAAAATGTTGATTGGAAAACTGAAACCGTACTGATGGTTGGACAAAGCTCTGTTTTTCCATCGGCTGACTTCGGACAAGGATGGGGGAGGGCTCATTGGAATTTGCAATCGCTCACCTTCCCGATTCCGATTCTCTCCAAGTGTCGAAATGACACCGGTTTCCTGTCCCAAAATTCAATCTCTAGTTTTCTACTTAAATTTATAAATTTTTGGGAATTAATTTCCATGACGAATTTCTTATCGAAATTGGAGAAACGCCAAGAGGAACCGAAGAAAGTGATTGAACAATTCAAGGAGAAAAATGGAAAATATGCTAATAAGCAAATAGAATATTAGAGAATTATCCTTTTTTGCTTTGATAAAGGATAGGCTCTATCCGAAACGTCAGCTCTTTATTTGATTTTTTAGTTTTATTTTGATTTTACTTATATATTTATTAATTATTTTGTTATTTGTTAATTATTTTATTTTTCAGTTGTATTTCTTAAAAAAATCAAGGACATGGGAGTAGAAACAATATGACGTCATCACTACTCTAATCTTTCATTGGTTCAATCGATTTTTATATCATTCCACCGAACAGGCAATTCCACCTAGTAACTAATTCCACCTACGTGCCCACCTAAAGTATCCAAATTCCACCTAATCTGGCAACCCTGATGCGAAACACCCACACTGGAACTCCGGATCAGGGTGACCAGATACCTCTTGCTAATAAGCGCCCTCGTTTGGCAAAAATTACGCCCAAAATATTTGTAAAGCGCTCAAAATTTTCGCCCAAAGAATAAATACAATGTCTGTCTTAAAAAATTGAAAAATTAAGTTTAAAAAAATTAACATTAATTAAAACAAAAAATTCAAAAACACTTTATTTATTCAAAGAATTTTTAATTTATAATCCAATTTCTTCAGAAACCATTGATTTTCTAAAACTTTACATGCCTGGAATTTTTTTTCAATTTTCAAGTACTTTCCAGGTTTTTCATGTCCCGTACGAACCCTGTAATTAATTTCCGTATTATTTTAACTTACCTTTGAACTCCTTTTCATTTTTCTCTGTCTTTCTGGTACCATTTTGAATATTTTCTCCATTTTCCCTTTTTCTCTTTTGATAAAATGTATCGATAACTTATGTTCTGGTAATCGATTTTCGATGTTTTACCCATCGCAGGGCACTACCCTCCACAAGGACCAATCATTAAACTTCCTACATAGTAAATGGTGATACACTGATTGGCTGTGATTCAGGGTGACCAGACGTAGTAATTTCATTACTACCGTAGTAATAAATGGCCTAAAATCCCAGCCGTAGTAATGACCGTAGTAATTTGGAAAAAGTAGTAATATGTAGTAATATTTGAATCTCCGTAGTAATAGGTGTAGTAATATCATAGTCTAAGGAAGTTTTAGGATATTACTTCCTTAGATTATGGTAATATCCTAAAACATGAGCACTAATTGGTCATCAGTCCAACATGCAACACCACCTTGACTCATCGGATGGTGTTGATTGATAAGTTAAGTGATGACTCATGTTTGCGTTTCGTTGCGTGAGTGAATGAAGTGGATGCAGTTGATTTCACATTCAGTCTCACATCACTTTCGCCAGGCGCCTGACAGCAGTAGTTTGCCGCATCGCTCCTTCCGCACTCCGCATCCGCTCCCTCCGCCTGCCGCGGCATTCGCCGGTAGGCCACAGTTTTTGTGCTGGTAGTTGGTGTTGAAGTATGCCGCCCTCCCTTGCACTCCCTCTCACTGTCGACTCGTTTAAAGTTAACTACTTGCCTTGCGTTGTATAGCACTGATCTATAATTAGTAAAAAGTCCCCTTACTCAGGGCTGTAATTAGATGAAAAGAGGCCCCTAGGCTATTCCACTAATGAGGCCCTTTCACCTCCCATTTTTAATGCTAACAATTTAAATGTAGGCCCCTCTTGATCTTGAGGCCCTAGGCTAATGGAAAATCCGGCCCTGCCCTTACTGTAGTAATAAGGTAGTACTTTGGGACACTTAACGTAGTAATATGTAGTAATGGGAGGCCTTGTGCCGTAGTAATTTCGAGTTTAAAAACCTGGTCACACTGCTGTGATTCCTTATATATACACGCCCTTTTTCATCACGATTGTCTAGAGACCTGATTATTTCAAAAAACCTTATCTACTGCATCTTATCTTACAGATCTTCAACTTGCTGAAGTGGAACATCCTTTTGTGAAGAAGGATTGTTGTCCTAATCCTTCATCTCCCTTGATAGTCTGCAAATTGTCTGATTGACTGCCAAATTAATTGGATTAATTGATTGGTTTAATAATTTATATCTGAAAAAAGTATCGGTTTGGTATCGCGATAATACCGGTTTTGAAAGTATCGGTATCGGCATAGTATTAGAGTACTCTAATACTATGGTATCGGTCATTGATGCCGGTGTCGGTATCGACCATCACTAAACAGAACGCTTCTTTAACAGATTCACTGAGAAATAGCGAGATTTCCTTTGTAACCAAGAAATTTTAGTATATTGCGTGACTATATTTTTTTAGATAAGATGCCTGCAAAGAGAAAACTTTCAAAACGGCAAAAAACCTTAAAGGCATCCTCATTACAAGAAGACGAGAGACAATCCAAAGTGTCTGATGAACAGAAAGGAAAAGCAACTAAAATAGGTGAGCATCTTTTGAACCTTGCAATAATTTTGTATGTGAATTCTTTGTTTTTTGGTCACGTGTATTTTTTATATTTATTTTTTTTTTTTTTAGGAAAAGTGGCTAAAAAGAGAGAATTGACTTGTAGCCAGAATTGTCAAACAAAGTTAATGCAACCTGAGGAGGAAAAATCCAACCTGACTGGCAGGCAGAAAAGATATGCAACTAGAACAGGTTAGTAGGCCTTTTGACTCTTTAACAAGTACAGGGTGATCAGCGAATAAGCCCTAATTAACTGATGATTTTTTAAAAGGCCCCAAAATTAAATTGCTCATATCTTTTTTTAAAATTGAATTTCTGTACAACATAAATATCAACAAACAATCTCAATGCGTTCCGTTTACCCTGAACTGTTTCAGTTTGCCTGAAACTACCCGATTATTCCAGCAACCAATACCTTCTCTGGGTCCGCGAATTTCTTTTTCTGAATATGTAATATGCTGCGATAGCTGTAATATGTAATTGCAGCGAGCTCATCGTGTAATTTACTTTCCAGCAATGTGCTTTTTTATAGCCTCAAACAGGGATATTTTTATAACCTCGGACCGGGCTGCTATTTTCAGCTGCATCTGTCCGCATGCCTGCGCATGACTGAAAACATCACATGCGGGTGCGGAGCCCGCGTGCGTAGCGTCCTCAGCAGTGTGAAACGGACCTAAAGGGTTTTTTTCAGAGGGGCTTTGGTCCAAGGGGGCATTTGCCCTACACTCATAGAAAAGATGCGGTGCATCAATTAAGCCTAAACGATTCATGTAGCATTTTAATAAAATACTTGCTCCCGTACAGAAAAATAATCCGAGAATTTGCAGTGTTTTCGTGCTTTAAATATCGTTAAAATTACTATAAGATTATTATTAAGATCATAAGTAAGATTATAAACAAATAAGATGGTTATAGTAATCCAGAGCTTTATGTCTCAGATCAACACAATGCAAAGCAGTAGTTTCTGCTATTCTTTTTAAGCTATTTCCTCAAACTTCAGTGAGATTTGGGAGCTCCATTAACTTGCCCCCCCCCCACCTTAAAAATTCATAACTTTTTCAACGTGTATCGTTTGTGCAGAAAAAATTTTCGTTTGTGCAGCAATCGTTCAAGAGTTATAATGAAATCAAAATGGTTGGGGGGCTAGCATTGACTTGACCCCCCCACCTCGAAAATTTGAAATTTTAGAAACGTAGAAAGAACATTCATAAGGCAGCGTCTATTGATATGCCAAAGGAATCACGTTTGTGTCCCTTGAGCTCCTTATCAAACGCCTAGACGACTGGGAAAATTTTTTGTCTCTGTAGTAATATAGGTTAGCGCCCATTGTGAAGCTAATGGGCAAGTTAATGGAGCTAAATTTGGGGTCTCCTTTTGCAATTTCCATTACAGCTGCAGAACAACAATTAGGAATCGCAGAAAGGAAAGATTTAATAAAATATGGATTAACAGCAGAACAGTAAAATACGAGCTTTTTAGAAATTAATAGAAATTTAAAAAGCGAGCTGATTAATAAATTTAAGGTATTAACAATTGTACTTCAGTAGGTTTTGACAAAATATTTGGTTATTTTCATAAAAATTGCAAGTGGTTAACTTTTGCAATTTTTCATGGCAATGCATGCAAAGCTTTTCATTCGTCATTCCAAATGTGGATGGATAGTTGTTCAGCTAATTGCTTCATGACATCACTACGACTTATATATGCAATATATTTCGTTAAAATTCATTTTCCAAAAAAAAAGGTGATCTACGCAAGAATAAAAAGTAACATAACCTACCACGTGCGGTCTCTGTGACCGCTCACAATTTTGCGAACGTTATATATTCCAACCAAAGCGACTAGACACCAAGACAAGCACATACATAATAGTTAAATCACGAGGAGGGAAGGTACAGAGAGCGACATTACACTCACGAAAGTAAAACCTTAAAAAAAAAAACACTTTTTCTGTTCATAGGTGTCTAGGGTTGCCACCTTCAGAAAGTTTCAAAACCGGAGAACCGGAAATTGGCAAACCTGAAGTCAATGTTTTAAGATTGAATACCAGAAATGGGCATTGTGTGATTAATGAAGTCATATGCCGGCTCGATGGCCGAGAGGGTTGAGGCGCAGTCTTGCCGCTCTCGTAACCGGCGAGTCGCGGGTTCGAATCCCGCCGAGGGCATGGATGTTTGTGTTTGCCTGTATCACCATCATCCTTTCATCCCAAACAGCTATTCTCTTGGATAAAAGGGGAGATGCAGGCTGAAAATCCATCCATCCATGAAGTCACATTGCTTTCAAGTAATGATAATGATATAAATTGTATGTATAATTACATGATAAAAAATATGTAAATGCTTACCATTTAAATTACAAGATTTAAATTAAAAATACATAATATCACGTTTTATTAAATTTGAACGTATATTTTGAATTCTGCTGATAACTTTTCAGTGAACTTAAATGTTCTGGGTGTTTAATATATTCAAAAAATCCATGCAGGTCATGTTTTAATTTATTAACCTAACCTATCTTTCAAAGTGACTTTCGAGTCCCACAGTTACGGCTGCGAAACCGGAGATTGGATGTTTGAAACCGGAGAAGTACGGCAAAAACCGGAAACTCCGGCCCAAAACCGGAGAGGTGGCAACCCTATAAGTGTCCGCACGTGTGTGACCACACGTGGGAGGTTAAGGGCTTGAGGAAAACGCACTACTTGTCTGCAATGATATTTGTCATCACTTGTGGAGATATTTACAAATACAAATGAGGTTGAGAGTTTGGGGGTATTAACAATCGCCTTTAAATTGCTCATGTTGGTGGACTGGTGCGCTTTTTCGAGAACTTTACCGGGGGTAGGGGTCGGCAGATTATTAAAATTATTTTTATTTTCTTTTATCAAATTTTGTTTTTAAGAATCGATTTATATTTAACATTTTTCATTACAGAAAAGGGATTATGCAACATATCTGATAGTACGTCCGAAACACTAAGCGAGTTGATTCGCCAAAAAGTTGTTGAGATACCGTTAATTGTAGATGAAATTTTTCATAATTTACCAATGCGTGACCTGTGCCGTTGTGCTCTGGTGTGTAAAATGTGGAGTTCAATGGTCCAGCGCGCCAAGAAAACTCGACAGCAATTATCCGCCATGTTTTGGGAAGAGCGACCCCATGAGTCCCAATTCCCAACCTACATATCCAGCGTTCTGCGGCAAGCCATCATTCGTCCGAAGATTGCGATTCTCTTTGCTACGAGAGAATTTTTTAATGATCAGTATAGATTCATCGACTCTAGAAGTGTGTCTAATTGGCCTTGTAAGTAATTTTTTTCTGTTTTTACGAGGAGCGTTTAAATTTGAACTGGACTTTATTTTTTGTAAATTTCGTTATTGTTAAAATGTAAACTTCCATTGTTGTGATGTTAACTACCATCTGTCATTCAAATGCAGCACCATTCATCCAGTTCCCATCTATGGAACAAGGAATAATCATCAAATTTCTAAACAACTATGTGTGAAAGCATCTAAACTTCAACGAATTTCAAAGACAGTTCACAGAGTCATCTTCGTCTCGATCATCCGACTTTGGTGCTAAAAGTTGGAGGGCGAGAATCCACCGGCAAGGCAAGGCCAGCAACTGTTGGCATCATCACACGAACAAATGAGCTGCTAAGGTACAACATTCGGATTCATGTCCGAGAATTGGCTTCAATATTGCACATCGTCCACGATAACCTACATTTCAACAAGAACTGTGTCAGATGGGTCTCTAAGCAACTCTCCGAGGATCTCGGGTCAAATTTGGACATCCCTCGTATACAAATTGTTGTAGATTACTTAACGTTTGTGCAAGTGAAGCAATTTTAAACTGGAATTTACTTGGCGACCCAATTTATTAGAATGTATGAAATGCAATAGGCTTAGACAATCCCAGTTCTAATAATTGTTTAAAATGACATGTTAAATAATTCTTTTTATTCTCCACCGGGAGTGGAATTATATTTTAAGTATGCTATAACATGAATGTTTTATTTTCTTTTCCCCAGTGGTGGATAATTTGATGGCCGAATTGCCTCACGACTGTCAGCTGGTAGGTATAAGCACTGTTGACGTTATAGGAACAAGTATTTCACCCAGGAACACCAGTGCCTTTGCATGTCTTCTTCTTCCCGAGATCACAGGAGTAGACGTTTATTCTTTTATCGTACCCCATAAAATATCTGATAAAGAACTTCCGAGATTCATCAGCATCCCTGTTGACGCAAAGATGAAGTGCATGATTATCTTTGGTCAATCATTTGAAGACGAGCGTTTTGGCCCAGACGAAACGAGCACAGCCATGCTGTTCGCGCTTCAAATTTCAGATATGCATAATTATAAGCTTCCATTAAGTGGAGGAATCGGGCGTACCCTTATTGCTCCGAAACATACTATACAGAAAGAACTTGTGTCACATAAAATTGCTATTGCATTTTGCGGGGAAAATGTTGAAGCTGTATCTCTATGTTTGAGAAATTATCAAGCTGAACATCATACCCACGATACTTTGATGAAACTGAAAAATTGTAATCTTCCTGAAGATAGGAGCTTTGCATTTATTTTTTCTCCTGAATGGGCGCGAAATAATGGGAGCTTGGATGTTCATGTGGCAGTATTTCGTAAGCTTTTTCCAAAGACTCTTCTCTTTGGCGGAGTTTTCCATGTGTGGAGTGGGTTTTGCCAGGACTTTTTCCCATCGCCACTAGCTCATGGTTTAACGCATGGCTGCTCCAGTACATTAGTTTTCATATCAGTTACTCAGTAATTTTGCTTTGATTGTCACATTAACTTGTAATGGAATTCAGATTTGATTACTGTCTTAATTGTAATTCAGAAATACGAAACAATATTTTTCTCAATCAAGTTCTTTAACGATCAAATAAAAACTTTTACTTGTAAAGGAATTGGCGTTAGTTTTTTTCCTCCTTTTTCTCTTATTTACAGTCATTGAGATCATTAAGCCGATCAAAAATGTTTTTAGTTTGTAATGGAATGGCTTTAAAATGGTAGCACAGAAACGGATAATTACATGGCTCTAAAATTTGCCTAAAAATCCCGTCGAAATCGATATTTCTCGGGTCTGTAGATTTAGAATATATGATTAAGAGTACTGTTGGGGTGACCGAAGAAATATGGCCACAATTCACTGTGGTGGGATCATGATGAGGGCCATGTTTTGGGCAGCAGGAGTGGACCCATAACTGGTGTTGACATACGACAATGTGTAAAGGTACCGAGAGAAGGTGGAAAAACACCTTTGTTTTTGCAATGCACACAGTGTTTCTTCCAGCAAGACAATGAATGCTCCATGCAATGTTGCAAATTGCTGCCATGATCTGCCTAGACTTTGGATTTATACCCAAATACACGGAAGAATAATGCATAGTTTCTGTGGTCACAACAGGAAAGGGTGGTCCAACTTGTTACAGAGTGAATCATTTTCATATAGGATACGTAAAAAGGGTTGACACGATACTTTTAGCAGTGTACCTTGTGAAAATCCGAGAGGAATAAATTTAATTTAAAGTATACTATTTTTACTAATGGCACTATTTAATGTTTACACTGATAGCAATGCATTTTTCCCACCATGACACGATTTTGGATATACCAGCTGCATTCATTGTCATCGGCTGCCTGTGTGACCACTGCCACAGAGCATGTGGACCAACCAACACAATATCCTACACTGCCACGCTTACCAAGTACACTGTGCCTCGATTGATAAACGACAGAGTAACCACGTCTACCTCCTTCATGACAACACAAGGCCATACGTCGCTCATGGTAGTCAGGGAAAAAATCGCTAAGTACAGCTGGGAAATCATGGACCATCCGCCATACTGTCCAAATCTGGTGCCCTCAGATTATCACCTTTCGGACCAATGAAGAAGGCATTGGTTGGCCGGTACTTTCATCTGATTGTGAAGTGCAACATGTATGAAGGCATTGGTTATTAGTAATATCAGTGACGATATCTGATATATGTTTTCTGTAGCTGGCATATCCAAACTACTGTCATGGTGTGAAAAATGCACTGCCATCGGTGGTGGATATATAGAAAAATAAGTAATGAAGTGCTACTCCTGCACAATGTTGTCTTGTTTGACCAATAATTTGCTGTGAAAAAATTCATGGGACCGACTTATTGATTTGCCCTGAGTGACCAGTTTATTAGGAACCACCATGACTATGCAAATCCACTGGCATAGCAAATGCTACCTACTGACTACTTCCGAAAATGCACATCATCTAGGCTTTTCCCGAACAACCATTTCAAGGGCTACCAGGACTGGTTAAACAACCAAAAACCAACCAGCCAGAGACATGCGTCAGTCGCTAACGACATGCGTTAAGTGTAGGATGGGAATGCTTGTTCTTACACAGAATTGTCGCAACTCGTCACTCGTGCACTAACGGTGGAGTACAACACTGTACTGCAGAATAACGTCTCTGAATGCACTATACGCTGTACATTGGCAAGGATGAGTACCTTTGATCTCCATCCAAAACGTAAAAAAACGTCTCCGATTTGCCCATGATCACCAACATTGGACCGTCAATAACTGGAAGGTGTGCTGGTCGGATGAATCCCGTTTCCTATTAACATGCGAATGGTTGATGCAGAATTCGAAGACAACTGCATGAAGCAATGGACCCCATCCTGTGTGGTTTCCACTGTTCAGGCTGGTGCAGGCTCTGTAATGGTCTGGGAAATGTTTTCCTGGCATACTCTTGGTCCACTGATACCTGTAAACAACGCGTTAATGGTCAGGGGTATCTGAACATTCTTGTTGACCACGTTCATCCCTTCATGGCTACTGTATTTCCCCGATCGAAAGGATACTTCCAGCAGGACAATCTCAGTGTCACAAGGCGTATATCGTCAATGGAATGGTTCCAAGAGCATGTCTTGAACTCAATCAAACATCTTAGGGATGAGGTGGAATGGGTTATTTGATGGATGGATCCACCAACATCCAATAAGCATCAACTGGAGCAGCTGTTGCATCCGCATGGACAAACATCTCAGAACAATGCTTTCAGTGGCTAAATGAATCCATGTCACGGCAAATTTGTGCAGTTATAGCTGCTAGGGGTGGATGTTATTAGGGGGATGTTCCTAATAAACTGGTCTCTCCGTGTATTTGACTGAACAGTAACTTTTGACACATACAACTCTTAAATAAATAAACTGAAACAATATTAAAAATAACTGTTAAAGTCATTTAATAAGTTTTATTACCTTCCAACATTTAACCAGTTCATTATCCCTTTAGGTTCAATTTTGTACAGGGACAGCCATTAAATACACTGATATAAAAATGAATTATGAACAACTTGTTCGATGATTATTAATTTGTAAACAAACATTTCCTTTCACATTTATCCCAATAATGTATATGGATCTTTAAAAGTTTCATTGTTCATTTTCTGAATAGTTAATCCAGGGCCATAATAATTAATAATGTAATTTGTGCCATCAGCTGGCTTCACTGTCTGTAAAAATAATTAAAAAGAAATGTTCAGAATGTGTTACCTTAAAATAGGGCTTTTAAAATGCTAGTTCAACTGGAATATTTTTATATGATGGAAACTGATAAGGCAAGCACATTGTAATCTGCTGGGTTAAAGCATTTATACCAAAAACCGTCATTGGCTACTAAGCACTGGTGTAGCAAAAGAAACAGTAGTTCTTTCTACAAGGTTCGACAATTAATAAACGAGACTGATGCTACTTTGAATGTTTTCAAGCATGTGTGACCACAACGATGCATGCATTCGATCCATAACTATCCTTGTTGCCGTGTATACGAGTCGCAACAATACATTTAGAAACACCCTGTTTATTCTCGTGCTTCAACTGCAGTCAGTCATTAGTTGAGGTTCCAATATTAAACATGGAACAAAAGGCAAACACTACGCTCTGTTTTACGCCCACTACAAGTTGATAAAGCATGTGTATGGTGATGGTGCACTATCTCGAGCACGTAATTTTGAATGCTTCGCTAGATTTCCTGATGGTCAGGAAGAGCAAAAAGATGACAAACACATGGGATGCTTGAAAACTGTTCGAACATAGGAAACAATTGAGAAATGACAGAACTTTTGTTAAGTGATCGGCAAATGAACCTAAAAATGATGACAGAAGTCATAAACATATCCGAGATATAATTCGCCTAATATGACAAGATTTGGGCAAAAGAAAGCTGTGTGCTCGGTTTGTGCCTTATTTTCTTAACAAATGAGCAAAAAGGAAACAGAGTAAATGCTTGCATGGAATTCATCGCGACCACAGATGCCAACCCAAACTTTCTGGATTCAATTTTGACAGAGCACGAAATTTTGTGCTATCAATATGACCTCGAAACAAAACTACAGAGCATGGAATAGCAGTCTCCAATATCCCAGTGAAAACAGAAATTCCGCTTTTACAGGTCAAGAACAAAAGCATTGCTCTTCACTTTCATTATCCATAAAGAGTTTGTTCCGTGTGGATTATCCATTAATAGGCAACAAGGGGTATGGGCAAAGGGAGATTTTGCAGCGTCTGATTAACAGAATCCAATGTGTATGGCCACAGTTTCTGGTGAATCTGTGTGTAGCCTCAGAAGGTAACTACTTTGAAAAATATTAAATAGTTTTGCCAGAAATATGTCTTGTATATTTGTGTTTCACCTTGTATAAATATTTTGTGATCACCACCCTCCCAGTCATTTATTAATTCTTGAGCAAGTACGAGATGGGAAACGAAAGAAATGAACATGCAAAGAAACAAGCTATTCTGTATGGGTTTTAAACATCAAGTAGAGAAAATGACCAATGTTTTCATGTTAAGTTTATGCAAGCTTCATTCCTAAACACAGCAGTGTATTATACACTGAGTGGACAAAACTCACAGGACGGGTTGCCCCATTGGAAGATGTGCCTTGCATATTGCAGCCAGATGTGGTTTATGGCGCTAGTGTAGATACGATATCTGAGCAGTCTGTTACACACTGGTATGTGATCGTGAACATGGCAGCACATTGAGAGTTAACCAACTCTGAACGCGAGACGATAATTGGTGCAAGACCTATAGGTCATTGCATATCAGAGATTCCATAAGAATTTGGGTTTCCAAGGTCAACATTGTCTAGGGTGGATCTTAAATAATGTTTCCACAAGTGTTTGACAAATAAACATCATATTACCTCGACAGACTGACGGACTACTGTGAGTCAGATTACTGCCAATTTGAATGTGGGTTGTCAGGAACCCATTTCTACCAAACAGCACACAGACAAATGCACCTCATAGGCTTCAGCATCCGACGACTGACTCGTATGCCTTTGCGGACACCTTGACACAAGAGCTGAACAACTGGCATGGGAACCGCCAACATCGTCACTGGTCTGTGGAACAGTGGCGGCTTGTATCATGTTTGATGAACCTCGGTTTTAGTTGTATCGAACTGATGGGCACGCATGATTGTGGCATATGCCCTATGAAGCTATAGATCCTGCGTGTCAACCAGGTTGTGTCCAGGCAGGAGACGGCTCAGTTATAGTCTGAGCTGTGTTCACATGGGAACAAAGGTGCATGCCATGTGGACATTCTTCCATGCCTCGGCATGTTATTGCAGTTTTGAGTGCTTGAGGAGGAGCGACTTGCTATTAACATCACATCCAATGCCTTCCCATGACTTTAGTAGAAAAACAATGCAGTAAAATAGGAGTTCATCCCCATTCACATTTCAATGTATTTTATTTAATCTGTATTTGCTTGAAATGCAGAGTATAATTATTCAAAAACAATGATGGTTTAACTACAAAATCAGCATAAATGACAATCACCTATATTGCAAATAATTAAATCCAATCAAAGTTCCTTTATCAAAAATACGTTAACAAACTTTGAGGGTAGGTTCCTCACACCAAAACAAGGAACAGTCCATAAGAATATACAGTCGTGGTCAAAATTATAAATTCACCGAGCATTTGCTTGTAATCGACATGGAAAGTGATTAATTTGAATGTATAGGGTAAGAAACCTGTTCAGAAGGATAAAATATTCAAAAATGAAGCGAAGTCTTTGAATAAGAATGTAGTGATTTAAATAAACAATTCGAGTATGAAAAGTTCCGTATGTTCCCCTGGTCAAAAACAAACTCAACCAAAAACATTTCCATAAAACCACAGTTTCGGATGAACAAAAGATAAACTGTTTACTGTGTGTTTAGGTTGTATCGCTAATAGCATCCCATAATAGAAACATGCCACAAGATACAGAACTATCACCAGAAGAAATAAATATTATTGGGTTACTCAAAGACAAGGACTGCCCCACAGAGCACATGGACAGAAGATGAATTGCTCCAGATGTGCAATTAAGAAAGAACTACGTCGAGGACCCGGTGAAAGGGTGTTAAAGCGAAGTGGACGGAAACAAAAACTCAGTCGCATTAAGAAACTCGCAACATTTCAAAAAATGTCCTGCAATCAAATCGGACAGCAGCTAAACTGAAACTGTATCAAGTTCAACAGTGTCTCATGTTTTGCAAGCAGATTTCAACATTCAATACAGAAAACTGAAGCAAAAACCACCATTAACATAAGTTCACAAAACTAAACGGTTAGAGCTCGCAAACAACATCAGTTGTGGGACAGTCAATGGCATGCGGTTATTTTTTCAGATGAAAAAAAATTTAGATGAGCCAGATGGTCAACAATGCTATTGGAAAACTCCCTATACTGTAATTCAGAAGTGTAAATGAGCCGACAAATGGGTGGTGGGTCTGTGATTGTTTGGGGTAGTTTTTCTGCTCTGGGAAAGACAGACATCGTGAAAGTGTGTGATAGATAAAAATTAGGGAAATATGTTGAACTCTTGCAGAATCAGTTACGTGTGTACAGTTAAATTCTGGGAGGAAGAGACACTATTTTCCAGCATGATAATGCCTCTATTCACACGTCAAACACAACAATGGGATGGTTTCGCTAAACAGGAATCCATCTGGAATGACTGGTCAGCAAGAAGCCCCGATCTGAATCCAGTAGAAAACTTTTGCGGAGACCTGATTCAACGTATCTATGCACATGGGCAGCAATGCGCCAACGTTGATGACTTGTGGAAATCAATTGTAAAACTCTGGGATGAAACGGATGATTGTTATTGGTTAAACCTGATTAACTCCATGCCACAACGAATGTTTGATGTTATTTACAATCACAGAGGAATTACCTTGTATTAAGAATAAGTTTTGTTCATCTTAGATTTCTTATATCACTATTTGTGTATGAATTTATAATGTTGACTAGGGGACAGTAAGGAACTGTTCATTCCTCAAGTGTTTTATAAATTAATACAGTATTGTTCAAAGGATTTCACATTGTTTTTGTGTTCCCTATCATTATACACAGGCGTCTTGCACTATACATTCAAATTAATCACTTTCCA
Organism: Rhysida immarginata; assembly: GCA_023313115.1. Lineage (NCBI taxonomy): Eukaryota > Metazoa > Arthropoda > Chilopoda > Scolopendromorpha > Scolopendridae > Rhysida > Rhysida immarginata. Next base: position 8,030,282 of record JAHWFO010092776.1, on the reverse strand, counting down.
TGTCGATTACATGCATGTGCTTGGAAAGTTTACAATTCTGGCCAGGACTATGTCACTATGTCCGAAAATCCTTAGATTTTGAGATATTATTTAAAGTTTTAGTTCAATGCAGTTCAAAGTACAATCTATCAACAGAAGTTTGTAACCAACCAGATGGCACTATGTTGCCATGGACACTTATTGCCATTTGTCATTGTAAACATTTGTGGGTACACTAAAAGCTCGCTATAACAAACCCCGTTATATAATATCCGGATATTACTAAGTAATATTGTAGAACGGTCAGCAATATAGGTTTTTCTGTACTTAAGTAATCAGTTATAATGAAGCTTTTATCTACTTTCAAAGTTGCACAACATTACTCTTACCATTATTTTTGTTCTCAAAGGGCCTTTGAAAGGTGCTCAGCTAAGCCCAACAATTAGCTACTGGCCAAAAACAGCCAATCACTGCAGTTTCTTCTATCCACTCTCAAAAACAGCAAAAATTTGAAGAGAGAGAGAGGGAAAAAAAACAAAAAACTTGACATGCTGGGCATCCAAATTTAAAAAAAGCTATGGACTTCGTTAATATGAGCTTTTAATGTAGTGAGTTATGCATGTGGTTTATGCATGATCAGGCTCCAGCAGATTTCAGTCTCATTGTTCAAGAGGCATTGGCTGGTATTTACCATGGCAGATGGTGAGGTATAGAGGACCAGTTCCTTGGCCTGCACATTCGCCCAACCTCATTCTTTTGGATTTTTAACTGTAGGGGCACCCAAAATGATTGGTTTATGCATCCGATCAACGTGCCATGGAAGCCTGCAAATTCATTCGTGACTATCTGGGAGTACTTGAACAGGTGTGACAGTCAATGATCTAAAATGTGGATGTGTGTTTAGAAGCACGTGAAGAATATTTGAACTTTTGCCATGAATTTCTGATGCGAGGTATATAGTAAACTTTCATTAGTACCTCAAAATCTATTTTCAGACTTATGTTTATATAGACTATGTTTCTTGTTTTTGTGTGAGGAATCCAGCCTGTAAATGGGTCATTCCATGTCAAGATGAAAATTATAATAAGGTAGTCCTAGACTCTAAACAAAACTCTGCAAAATATTATAGCTCAATGTTATCTGGTTCAAAAGTTACAGACCCATGGAAAATGGGCTGTCATCTGAAAAATGTGAACGTGACCCCCTAGTAAAATCAGTTCTTGTTGCCAAAAAGTGTGAAATTTGACATGCCACGACAACTTTTGGCATAGAATGTAGTGGTACAATCAAAAAAAGTAATATGCTAGGTCGTTCAGCTGCCTATCTGTGTCAAAGCCACCACCAAATTTTTTTGTGAAAAAATTCAGACCCCAGTTTGGAAGTCAGTTACTGAGCTATAAATGCTATATTTATGACGCTAAATTATTTAAATTAATATGCTTGCGGGAACGTGGATATCAATTTCCGAACCTGTGGAGTCTACCAATATCTTCAAACAACTGAGAATGGAATCCACAGTCTTCTGGGGGAAATTGCATGGGACATGGGTGATAACGTCCCGAATATGTGCTTCCAATTCTTCCAGAATAACTCATCTTTTGCCTAGCCCCATAAAAATAAGTCACAGGGTGTCAGGCCTGGATTTCTTGCAGGCCATTCATAAGATCCGCTTCTTCCCAGCCAAAGTCTAGGAAACTTCTCATCCAACCACGCATGCACAACATTTGCAAAGTGAGATGATGTACAGTCTTGCATGAAAATAATGACGTTTATGTTTTCCTATCCAGATACCATGGGCCAAAAGTAATCTAATGGTAGCATTCCCTGTTCATTGTGTCTGCAGGATAAATGGCCCGATGACATTTGTGGCTGGATCACTTTTGGACAAGACTGCATCTTCTCCACCTATCGGGATGTGAGTAAACTATCTGTGACCACATTGTGCTTCTCATCTATGGGCGCTCGCAAATTTATCTCAATTTGAACTATTTTGTGTATAAATTTGTTGAATTTACTCAAATATGATCTGTATGATATGCTGTGTACAAAAATCTTCAAATTCATATTATAGATACCCAGAAGGAACAAAATATTATTCATTTCCGTCTGAAAACAGGTTTCTTCAGCAAAGCGATTAAAAGAAAGAAGTATTTTGGGTCTTGTGAAATTAAAATTAACACACTAAAAACCGTATTTAATAATAACATCAATTTTCTTTTCTTCAACTCCTAAACTCATGGCCACAAATAGTTTGAGAAACTTCACGATGGTGGCGCCCATGCAGCTTGCAAGAGGTGAATAAAAGCAATTATGTTGATTGACAAAACCTCCCTTGTGGAATATGCCCTTGAGGATGTTGTGAAACAATTAAGGCGATCGGATCTCTTTGCTATTATTGCATGTACCCCTTCTCACGGGCACCATCTGCACTACGGACGCACAGATATTGAAAGCCTATTGAATGACCTATATCTACACACATTTTCATAATGATTCCATCGACAGCCATTTAATAATACCTAGTTACTTTCCAGTTGTGCATAACAAGCACCTTATTAAGCTAGTGTGAAATAGCAGCTCTGTTGTATTGATATATCCAAAGATGTTCTGCATTAAATTTGAATAAAAAAATTTTGCATCTGAAAATTAGCCAACTTTCAGATCAAAATATCTCAAAATGCATAACTCCCAATTTGGTTTTCAATGGTACCACTGAAAAGAGCAAGTTTTTCTGTACAAGAATAATATTTATTTACTCTAGGATCTGATTTTCTAGGACAGCCATAGGGCTCTGAAGATAATGTACTTTGTTGTGGTATCGAAAGAACCAAATTCTTCATTTACATGTGAAATATATCCAGCCTAGTTAGTAGAATTTGAAGCTTTGCTGGTTAGATCATTTTTGGTGGAATTGAGAATTCTTATATTTTATTATGCACAATCATTAATGCATTACCTTTTCTTGCTCTACAGTTCATTTGTCTTTGTAGTTTTCACGGATAAAACAGAAAATAGCGCAGTAGAAATATTTAATCCCAATATACGGACACAGAATAGACATACATAATGTTTCTAAATTACCTCCCATATTAAACATGTTTATTACTCAAAAAGTATTACAAATTTTAACAAGATTTTATTCACAAAGAAAAACTCAAAGTTTCTTAGCCTCACGTCAGTTGATAATGAAACATGCGGTTGGCACGTTGTTCCATTTTTCGTCAGACACAGTAAACAATGGCGAGTGTTCAAGAAAAAGCTCAATGCATGTTATGGCTTCCGGAATTTAAGTCAATGATTACAGTTCAGAGAATGTTCAAAACAAAGTTTAAAAAGATTCCTCCAAATCATAAGTCAATTAATCTATGGCATGAAAAATTTTTAAACACAGGCAGCCTGTTATACAAAAAGGGAGCTAGTAGACCTTCAGTGACACCACAGAGTAGAAAAGATCAGGGAGGCGTTCGATCGCAGTCCTTCACCAAGCGGCTCATCAATTGAATATGCCAATGACATCCGTACATAAAATAGTGAAGCACCACCTTCGTCTTACATCCTACAAAATCCAGATGATGAACTGAAGCCAGATGACCGACCGAAGTGCAAGAAGTTTGCTGAGGATATGCTCCAAGAAATCGACAATGATCCCGCCTTCCTTAAGAACATTTTGTTTTCTAATGAGGCAACATTCCATACTTCCAGAGAAGTAAACTGACAACTGTCACATTTGGGCCTCACAAAACCCCCACATTATAAGGGAGCACATATGCGACAGCCCAAAGATTAATGTTTGGTGCAGTTTAATGCACGATCGAGTAATTGGACCTTTCTTTTTTGCTGAATACACCATTAACGCTGCAACCTACCTAGATATGCTGGAGAACTACCCGATTCCGCAGGTGGAAGAACTGCAGCCCAACATAGTCTACCAACAAGATGGAGGACCTCACTGGGGCCTGCAAGTTAGGCAGTGCCTGGATATGAACTTTCCAGGACGATGGATTGGAAAGGATGGGCCAATACCTTGGCCCCGTTGCTCACCCGATTTGAGCCCTCTGGATTTTTTCTTCTGGGGATATGTGAAAGACAGAGTGTACAAGATCAACGTTGATGACATTGAAACTCTCAAGAACAGAATACAGTAATTGAAACAATCGCTGAAATCATCCCCGAAATGCTAGCCTGAACATGGGAGAAAATCGAGTTTCCCTTTGACGTCCTTCATGCCATAAATAGGGGGCACATTGAAATTTATTAAGGCGTGCTAAGAAACTTCTTGAGTTTTTCTTTGTGAATAAAGAAAAAAAAAATCACGTTAAAATCTGTAATAGTTTTTGAGTATGTAGAATATGCAAGATAATTTAGAAACACCCTGTATATTTTATACTAATATATGGGAAATCCTTATGAAAATTTGATTTACTAGAAAAAAATTACTGGTAGACACTGTGTGTCTGTCAATGAAAGACAAATACGCATCAGTAGAGTATCAAATGACACATCCTCCTTTCTCACATCAGTTGATCAGTCAGCCAGCTGAAAGTTATTTTCAGTATGTCTCCATTGAAACTCTCCAACCATGTCACTATATTGCATGCATCTACGAAATTAATTAGTGGACTGGAAATATTTGTGAAATTTCAATTGAAGAACGTGATGCTCTCATAAATTTCATCCAGGCCCAGTCATCCCATTGGCCTTTGAGGCAAGATACCTGTTGGATTCCCGAACAGCAAATTATTGCTACACTGCCAACACCAGTGGCATCTAGTTTAGAGAGGCAATACACGTTACCAGAGCCAATTTTGTTGAGCATCCATGAAAGTTTCAGCTGTTCAAATAGTGAATCTCTGCTTATTATCACAGCCTCATCCAAAATTTGTTAGCAGCATTAAAGCTTGGGAACCATAAAGACACCCACTTTAGGCTTGGAATCCTACACTAAGACTCCACATTAGGCTTGGGAACTGGCTAAACAGCCAGTTAATAGGCTCGGGAACCTATGAGAAAGAGACTCACTTGTGGCAAGCCTTGCCTGGCTATCAGGCGTGACCCTTAGGCGATGGGGTTGCCAAATCTTTTAGATTGGTAGTGGCTCAGCCATCATGGCCCAAAGCAGGGATTATACTAACAAAGATTAAATCAGCCTTCTGCAAACTGTCAGACTCTAAAATAGATGATATGCTGTAGCTTTAAAGGAATCCGATGATGCCAAGAAACTGGGGGTATCCGGTAATGATAAGAAATGACAGAGAGAGAAACCACAAATTCCACAAACTTATTTTAATGCTATGTATGCGCATTTCGACGACCAAGGAAACAACCACCAATCAGAGATAGCCAAGGAAATTACCTAATATGATTAGTAATGTTTGTCCACCCAGATACGTTTATAGGGCCAGTGTCGTTATTAAGTAGCTGATTGGGTGATTCCTTGACTATCTACATGGACTCTAAGAAATTTAACATGATTGGGTCATGAGTCACGTGTAAGACTTTCACAAGACTGTTGTCAATAATTATTATGTTCGGATTCCATAATATATTTTGCAAAGCTGGATTTTTCTAGGTCACAATTTTTAATACACTATGTAAACATCAATTCTAGTGCCACTCTTCCTTTTCGACTGACCGTAATAACGCCTACCACAAACAGCACAGATATTTTATAGATGCCAGATTTGTCTACTTCAGGCAGTGTATCTTTCGTAAAACTTAAGAATTTCTTCACAGTATTATTTCTAAAAGCGGGGGTAAAGTAAAGCTGAATTGTCTAAGTGTCTTGTTAAAGTCTTTAGATAACTGCTTGTTATAAGGGAGAGGTATGAACTATTTCTTTTCCTTGGCTTCACTTAAGGTGGTGAAGTTTTAAACTTTTCGCCAAATCATTGATATTATCAAGCGAAAAAATGACAAAAAAACATTTTCAAAAAAACGTCACATGTGACTCATGACCCAATCACGTTAAACTTCTTAGAGTCCACGGAGATAGCCAAGGAATGACCCAATCAGTTACTTAATAATGACGCTGGCATAAGAAAAAAATGAAGTTGGTACAAAATTAAGGAATCACCCTTTCTATAGCTCGGGACAGGTTAACCTTGCAATAACAAATACAGTGTAAGAAGATGGAGTAATTAAGGAAGATGGGAGTAGGTAATAAGAAAAACTTACTCTAGAGACAGGACAATTGTTTCCTATAGAATTATTTGGATACTGTTCACGCAATTCTACGTAACATTTACAACTAATTGCTTCATTTGACTTGTTGAAGGTGAGACTTGAATAGCGACGGCATGACAGCCATGATAAGAAATACGAGGCTCGTCCAGAAAGTAAGTTCCGTTCGGTAATAAAAACAAAAATACTACATATATATTCAAAATTTTTTCTTTACCAGATTCTATGTACCTTT
>JAHWFO010092776.1:8006324-8023878 GCA_023313115.1 Rhysida immarginata | reverse complement strand
TGAAAGCTTATTCAGAATAATAATTTAATAGATTGGCTGCAGCGTTGATTAGGCCACACAAGCAAAAGTTTTTGCTTTTTTAAGAGTTAGGCCTTATATATATAATAAAAACTTAATTATAAAATGAGTTATCCTTTTGCAATGAAAAGTTGTTTTGTCTGAGTGAATTTCATCTGGTTACAGATTCTAATTATCCGATAAATGTATCCAAATTTTATCGTATATACTCCTCTATAAGCTAAGATTTTTTTTCAAAAAAGTGAATCCTAAAAACCACATTCAGCTTATGCAAGAATCAGAGTTGATGAAAGCTCTCATAAGTGGAATGCTCTTATAAGTGGAGTTTACAAAAACTACATAATAATTTATTAATCCATTTAGAATTCGTTTATTAACCCTTCCACTGCTTAAAAAATTCCTGATAAGATAAAATTATCCAGGTTTTGCAGCATAATGAGAAGTCTTTAAAAGGCTGTGGCAGCCATATTGTTGATGAAAGTTTAGCTTTCTGCACTTTATCCCAAAGTTAAAAAAATCATAACTGTATTGTGAAAAATATCATATAATAAGCAAATTGGGAAAAGGGAATATAATAACCAGGGAAACTACGAATGGAGAAGGGGGGCTTCAAGAGAAACCAGCGCTTTTTTAATTGTTCTTTCATTGCAATACATTAACCTAAACAGTTCTTCAACAGATGATGAATTCAAAATGGAACATAGAAGATTCAAGACATCGAACAATTCGATATCAAAACTTTTTGAACATAGATATATGGGCTATAGCATCAATACTATCGCCAAGCACTAGCATATAAAATTTAATATAACTTACAGCATATAGTACATTAATCATTCCAATATTTCACATTTTTCTCCTCAATTTTCCGTCCACTTTTCCATTGTAAAAAGCAAATGTATAAGCCAAAAGCAAGATGGCAACGACCTGGGTAAACTGTGGATGATGTGTATGAGAACGAAAATTTTCATCAACATTTTGGAGAGTCAGATGAAGAAGCTATGTTTGATGGTTTTCCCACACAATGGACTTGTTACTATAAATTTAGTCTTCTTGTAATTACACAAAAATTGCTTGTAACAGTTGTGTTCTATAATAAATTTTTTTCTTCTAAAGTGTTGCATTTCTTCTTCTTTTGCCTCGACTTAGGCTTGAGTCATGCTGTTCTTCCATTTTTCGGGATCAAAAACCCGGGATCAGCTCATAGACCAGTATAAATGGCATGTTTGTTTGCTTGTTTCAGCCTGTCTCAGTCCACTGCAGGACATAGGCCTCCCCCACAGGGAGTATTAGTCTAATCTCCCACGCTGACCACCCGGATTGGGAGATGCATTTTTGAGCTTCTGCCAGCTTTATGACCGCTATGAGGTGGCAGTAGCATCTGGGACTGACAGCTTAACGTGCCCTCCGAAGCATGCGGAGGGGTGGGGGGGGGGGGTAAGATCTCGTGTTACTTAATGGTCGCCCAACCAGTGACTAGGCAATGCTTAACTTCACAGAGCTGGCTTGCTCTGCAAAAGCCTCCTAGCCCATAGCCTCTGCAAACAGCATGTATATTTTATTATTTCTAGAATAAAATGATACATAATACTATAATTGAAGCATATTTCTTTAAAGTGAATTAGGATAGATTGATTCTTGGAGGGGAGGGGGTGCAGCCTATCCAATGCTGCGGTCTAATATTTCCTTTGAGGGCATATTTTCTGAACTACCATATTTCTTCGAATAATAGTAACCCTGATTTTATTGCCACCCTCAAATAGATGCCGTACCCCTAAAATTAAAGTGAAATAAAGCCATGACATTTATTCAAAGAAATATGGTACATGGCAAACCTGTTAATAAAATAACTAGAGTAAGTCATTAAATGACATTCTGGAAAACAAGTATTTAGACGTAAAAAAAAAAATGATAATTACTGTCTGAAGTCAATATTATACAGTAACATCAATAATCCTTTGCTTCAGTGTTACCACTTGACGTCAATCGTGCATGGTCTTGAGTGTTTCAATCAGAGATCCTTAATCCTAGTGATGTGTGACAATAAGCAAAATTCCCACAGCGCACATGATATGGCAAAAATACCCATGGCGCCCTCTCAGAACAAATGCTTCAATGACAAGAGAGCATTCGCAAGTGCCGTCATCTTGTAACTAACCATGGCTGACTAACGATACTTCTTTTATTAATTAAATGGAAATGAACTCTTTTTGATTTCTTTCTTAATTTCTTTAATTTTAATTTAATTTAAATAATTTTCCGTATGTAAAGAACATTTTAAACATCAAAATATTTAAAAATCTTTGCCTTATTGCCATTGTCGTCTGCTTTCAGTGCTCTGAAGAAGTTTTGATTACCTCAGATATCATCAAGCACCATCTATCAAAACCCTCGCAACTAATCTGCACAGAAGAAAGCGGCGCGGACCATTTTGCATATGCCGATTGTCGCATTTCGTTAGGATTAAGGATCTCCGTTTCAATGATCTCGGACAGATGGCACCTATTAGCAACTTTCTTGCATGGAAAAAGTCTTAAATGACATGTCTTTTTATTGATGATCTCTGGTACTATTGCTATGCGAGCTGTAGCATTCATCTCATGGCCACACTCTTCTCATCTAGACACCCTACTTCTGCTAGTGGACAGTGCTACCTGTATTCCATATATCTTGTTTCACTCTGTAGTGCACTTATAAAGATGAATTATAATTTAAGTGAGGACCCCGTAGACCTGTAGTGCTCAGTAAGTGAAAACAGCTGCCATTTATAAATTGAATTTCATAATTCTGTATTAATTCTCTATTTTGTCATGCTCTATTATTTCTGAAGTACCGGTAATGCAAAATAAAGGATTCATTAATTATAATTTTGATGTAAAATAATACCTCTCAAATTGATGATTTCAAGCTTCATCTAATGTAACAAATGGACAACTATTTAAATACTTCTATTATATAAGAGTAGGAGTTGTGATAATTCGTTTCTTCTGTGTTTCATCTACATAAGCTCCACAAGACCTTTGTTTCAATTGTGTTTCGTCCTTCAACATTCACATTTATCAATTGGGTGACTTTTTTTCATTGTCCCTATTATTTGTTTTATTTGTTTTCTTTTAATTAAATGGAGTTTTATTTATTTTTTAATTAATATAAATACTTCTATATTTAAGAAGCCTAAAATACATAATTCATATAATTTAGCAATAATGAAAGTATAAATTTAATAAGAATAGCTTACCAATTGCTGGATATCCCAAATAGAAGCGATCAACTCCAAACATTCCCAAAAAAATTGAAAGTAATAAAGCAGTCTCAAAACTATATCCTGACCTATAAACAATTGAACAATGTAATATCAAAATGCAGTGCAATAATAATAAAATGGACATACAGCATAAACTAATTCGCAACTGTGTATAGTCAACAGGTATTTACGTGGAGCTTAGATTTCAAGGATAAAGCCATAGATTTAAGAAAAAAAAAAAAAAAAAACACTAAAACTTTTTCGTTAAAAAAAAAAAAAAAATTTAAAAAAAAAAAAAAAAAAAAAAAATCAATCAAACAGTTAAGCATAAGTACAAGTACATGAAAGCCACGCAAAGAATACTTTAAGGAAAATTTCAGTTCTTACTTTACGTTTTGAATGTTATATACTGTATATGAGAAAAGTTATTCAAAAACATAAGCGCTCCCAAAAAAAAAAAAAAAAGAGACTTCTTGAACAGGGCATCTTTATTTTTCTCTAAGCTGATACAACATAAAAAAATCCAATCAAGATACTTTAATAAAGATTTTCGTGCAAATTATATTATCTGATTACAGCTCTATACACTCCATTTGAAAACTTGATTTTTGAGATTTTGAAATCTATTCTCAAAGTCTTATGGTCCTATGACAAAACTGCACCGATTGCCATATACACTATCTAATCAAAAGTAATCAGACACTTTCGATTTTAGAGGTTTTATCAAATACCTAGAAAAATACTTGATGAATTATCATGAAACTTCAGGGCTGTAAGGAGCCTGTTATACCTCATATTTCAGTGAAGGTTTTGTCCCAAAGGCAAATAGGTGACCAGCAACAAACTGAACAAAAAAAATAATGTCTGGGATCATCCTGTAAAAATTGATGCTTGAAATACATTGTAGCTGTAGCATATGCTTATGAGCTTCTTTTACTTATCCATGTTCATTTTATGAGAATAGCATGTATATTCATGGAGATATAAAGGTTACACATTATTTAGTAAAAATGCTCATATTTCATCAAATATTTAATATTTTTATATTCTGATTGCAGGCTGTTGTCTCTACAGTAGGTTGTCAAGTTTCTTGAAAATGGCATTGCATTGGGTTGAAAACCTTGCATATTATAAACAAAAAACTTACGAAAACATTTCGATTTTTTTAAAGAACCCTTTATATATCCATGAATATATGTGTTATTCTCACACAAATGAACACAGACAAGTAAAAGAAGCCTCTTAATCATATAAAAAAAATTCTAATTTGTGTTTTATAATGTATCACTACATCATATTTCAGGAAAAATTTTTTGCAAAGGCTTTTAGAATGGCTAGTTTTTTGAATGTCATCGTTAAAACAAATAATTTTAGAATCAAGAGGATAACTCTGGAAATCATCAACACTTTTCAAGAGTTTCTCCATACAGTGGATACTAGCTATGGGATTTGAATTAATTTCTATAGTAAGATGGTTAAGTTGTAATAAATTACTTAAATATTTCTCTGATCTGAGAAATTAAATAAATCGTGCTTTATGGACTCCAAAGGAAAGTGCTGTAGCATCATTTTCTATCAGTTTTGTCAATCCTTCCCACTTTCCAATCATAGCTAGGAGACCCAGGAGATGTTATCAATGGTTATGGAAAATCTTGCAAATGGTTTTGCTCCTTCATACAAATCAACCAACTTGGTTGTGCCCATCAGTGGAATTAAAAAGGCAGCTTTTCAATGATGTTAAATTCATTGTCATAACTCCAAAAGAAAAAAATGGCAAGTTGAGGAGCATCTGGAGCACCAGTGCTTTTGTCTAAAGCCATGGATGGGGGAATGAGCTTAATATTAGCACTCTGGAGGAAGCTGGCATTATGTAAACGCTCTTATGAGCCCAAATTCATCAACCTACATTACAAGATTTATATGCTTAGACCTTAAAGTTTGACTGAATCATCCAGTTCATGCACGTGACATATGATGAGTCACTTGGTTCCGATCGGACCTTTAATTTAAACCTAAAAGTTGGATAAGACTGTCACATGCCAACACTCAAAATCATATCGATGGAAATTAGTTTTTATACCTCCAAGCTGCACTTGCCTGCACTCATCTGTTTTTATTTTTTGATTTGGTAACATGAGCCTCATCAATAGGTTCAATGCACCCCTGGTTAAGCAATTAGAAATTGCAATCACCTTAGACTTCAGTTTATTAAAAGTCATACTATGATTGGTTGAGATGAATTCCAATTACATTTAAGCCAGAGAATTGTAATTCTAACTGGAAGAACACTATCTTGCATGCTTTAAGTTTCACTAAATTTTTATAAGTAGTCTCCCATTTGCAAAATGCAGCAGCAGTACAAGTTTAGAAAGTGATAAGAAAAAAGAAGCAATTACATTAAAGAAGAAACATGAAACCATTAGCTGCCTCAAAGTGTTAATTTTTCGCTAAGACTTTTGATACCATTTTTAAAGAAAAAGAACGTTAATTTTACCTCATTTTTTCAATATAAATTGATCTCTTTTTTGCATTTTTATACTGTATATTGTATGCAATATTTTTTTATGAGTAGGACTCAAAGTTTAGTTAGAAAATGTAAATAGTAGTCAAATGCATGAACCTGGCAGCTTCAAAATGGTAGGTTGGCTGGAAACTTACTCCTAAGCCTACATGCTAAGAGGCATTGCAGTCACTAGTGCCAGGTTACTGTGACTTGGTGGACATCAAAGTGAAACCTACTATTCAATCCAGGAGGAGGAGGGGGACTCACTTGACTGCAAGACAATGCCCTCCCAGACACTGACAGGAATGTCTGATAGGAGGAAAAAAAAACTCTTACCACAAGAAAATATCCACAATTCTTTCTTAATTTTTCACTCACAGAAGTTGAGGTATCATCACATCCTTCTTGTTCATAAGATCTGAGACCACTGATCTTCGTTATTTTGGACCACTAAAAGGACACGATTCTTCCATTCAAGACAGAAGATATGAAGTCAAGTTGTTGCAAAGACAACTTTTTATTCTGCTGGAGTCCAAGTACTTCCATGCAGGTGGTGCAAGTGGCCCAAAAATGGAGACAGCATTAGGAAATGATATCAGTTTTGTTAAGATTCGTTACATTTTCTAATAAATCCCTTTTTCTAACTATAACCGGACTCCTCTTCATAATGAACATCTACATTAACTTGATCTCAAACTCATTCTGGGGAATACAATACTACTTTATTACACACACTCTTCTGTTAGAATTTAGCTCCTGCTTTGCAGTTCCCATTTTACCAATGATGCTGGAAACCAATTACTTCCTATGTAGGCAATTTATTATTAGCTTCATTGTTTATTTTTGTCATTGCTGGTAGAATTAGTGCAAAAAAACAAGTTGCAGTCAGTCAGTTTGTATCTTGTTTCCAATAACAGATGTTTTCTTCCTACATTATGCTTTATCTACATCATAATACTTTTTTTTTTTTTTTTTAACTTGATTTCTATTGTATATTTCAGTATAGTGTATATTATTGAATAGTGTCCCTAAAATGCTTAGATAATCAGAAATATTGAAATGTTTAGATAAATACAGAACACTACACGATACTATTATTGCAAAGAATTAATACATAAATGAAATAAAGTATTTGTGCATGAATGCTTACAGCACTAAACTGTACATACAAGTGATTCAGGTGTAGACATACCTAGGCCACTTTTGACTCGTGACCATTAACTTACAATTTATTTATCAGAACATTGCTAGATTGTTTGGAAGTGACTGTATATTTTCCTAACAAATGTTAAAAAAAAAAATACCAAATAATTTCGTTTCTCTACTTACGTATATTTACATGGCATTTCCTTTTCAAATGAGCTACTGTTTTCAATACTTCCTTTGCATATTATTCCTTCAGCAGCTGTACAATTATCTATCAAATTAAGAGAAAGTTGTGAACTAATGTAATTATTAAATACCAGAATGATAATAAAAGAGGCAGGTTTACAAAGATCTTGCAAGGTGTCACAATTATCATCTTAAGGGTAAGCTTATGTTGATAATTCTTCATTTATAACATTCTCTTTCTCTTGGATGGTAAAATTAAACTCATGTAAGACAATTCTAATTATATGGTGAAAAAATTAAAGGAAATAGCTCAATTAGTTAGAGCAGCGATGTTGATACTTCTTCATCCCTGGATTGATCATAGGTTGTGATATTTCACACTTCTTTTCCCCCCCTGGAATACAGTTAACCTGGAGTGCTTTCTCCTGTCTGTTTCTACTTCATTAGGAAAACAATTTTAGTCTTAAAATTCATAGCATTTATGTAAAATCTTGACATTACTATCCCCTCCCCCCCAAAAAAATTCAATCATAATGCTCATTCTGATATCAGTGAATAGTTTGAACTTACATATAAGTCTGAAAAAAGTTTTTATGAACTTTACTATAACATGAAAAAAAAAAAAAAAAAACCCACCCCCAATAAAAATATTTAATTTTTTTTTTTTCACTTACATTTTGCAATGTTATCTTTGTTGCATGATTTAGGCTGTTGTGTCACAGGATCTATATCAGGACTACAATTGTATATAAGTATCAGTTAAGGAGAACAATGGCAAAATTGGATACAAAATAATATGTTTTAATTTAAAAATACATTTTTTCAATTCTATTTCATTTCTTCTTCACAGCCTTCATCTCCTGGTGGCAAGAAGAACGATTGATTCAGGTTCAGCAAAAAACAGACTGAATCAATTTGATTTTTAATGATGTTTCATCTCTTAATTAAAGTCCACAAAATTTTTCCATTAAGCTAGTTCTTTCTAAGCAGCAAAACAATAATCCGAAGATGTTACATTTTAATTTTATTTGGCATCATGGGGAGTAGGTTTTCCATATTTATTATTATATCACGTTTCATAAGACCACTTAACAGTAACTCCCTCTTTATTTTGGGACATTTTCACAATGAACATTATTTTGCTTTATACTTACTTCATACAGGGTTTTCTTTGTTCCTTAAAGCATACATTCTTTTTTATGTTTAAACTTTAGATAATATCTAAATGATTAAACATATTAAAAACTCAGTTAAGACCTTTCAGGGCTCTTAGGCACAGAATATTGGGAAACTCCCCTTTCTCTATTGCATGAGACCAAGCATCCATAGGCATGATCCTCATTGCCTAGTGATTAATACTCCACTGCTAATGGCAATTTAAATAATAGTAAAAAATTTAATCAGCAATTTACTGTATACATCAGTTATAAAAAGTTACAGAAACAACTTGAGATAGGATCCTGAAACAGACACTATAAGATTAATAAGAGCAAATAAAATGTATTATTTGGAGGACTATAGTGCCCAAATGAAAGAAAAAGGAAACTGGCACATGCGTAATGGAAAAAAGCTCGTTCAATCAATCAGAACTGGACAGGAAATGGAGCATTACTTATTCCTGGCATTCCCTTAGTGAAATCCCAGCTAAACAAACAAATCTGGCACTTGATTAATCGATAGGTTGAATAAGGAACACGTTCCTTACTGTTCTCTTTTATTATTGTAACATTACTATATCCTTTAAATAGTTATAAATTCTAGTTCTAGCTTGACTTTTTCCCTTGAACAAACAGAATTTTAGGAGAGGTAGAAGCTGCCGTGTTTCGAAAACTCTGAATAAAGCAGACACCTACAATCAATAAGAATTTATATTACGCATGCACCCATTTTCTTTTTCTTTCGTGCTGTGCACTGTAGATCATGCACATACATTGACTAAAGGACAATTATGCAAGCTTTGAGAAATATGTACTTACGAAGGATAGAGTTGTACTATAAAAGGCATCTGATACTAGTTCTAAGATTTAGAAATATTCTCATGAATTGTTAATAATTGTAAGGTGATTTCAGAATGGTTAAAATTCTCAGTAATTGTCCAAAATACAGTCACACCTAACATATTTGGGGCTTATTATTTCCAACTATAAGCCTATTACAGGAATTCTTAATTGCCAATTCCAACTCCTTTGAAAAGATGCACTTAGGGACTGTTTCTCCATGACTAGATATCTCTCAACCAAAAGTTAAACTCAACTGATCAATCCTTAAAGGTTTGTGTTAACTTTTAATAACACTAAAATTTCCTTCTAGATAATCTAGTTGCTAATTGTCTCCTTTTAATTAAAAACTTTAAGCTGTCTCAGACTTCAACTCAACTGAGCTTTGCATCTCTGAATCCAATTAACTTTGCAATTTTGGACTCTGGCAATGTAATTCTGCCAAGTTCAACAAAATTCAATGTTGTTCAGGCTTTACAGCATCCAGAGAGAAGAGCTCTAAGATAATAAAATAGTTGTAGTAGGTACTTAATAAAAAATTCTCTTAAGGTTTTTTTTATATAAATTGTCCTTCAGCGCCCATTTCCTGGGGATTGTGGCCTCCTCGCTCGTCAGGTTTATCACCCCCTGATTTCTTCCTGATCTGAAAAATGTGATTTATGTCAATAGTCCACACATGATTGCTGAGTGAAAATGAACATCACATTTCAAATATCACTATTGCCATGCTTCGCAGAGTCTTATGAAATCTGGTAAAACGAACACGCTTTTGTATTCACGAAAAAGGATGTCATTTTCAACATTTATTGTAACACCTAAAGTTTGTCAGCTCTAAATAAAAGCAAACATTTCAACTAATCTCCGAGATACTTTACTTTCATTTAAATTCTTAAACTGGTACTTTTACGGGCAGCTAAACTTGATGTGTGCAACTTTAAATTCGCCCTGTATATTTGGCATTACTGCTTTTTTTTTTTTTTTTAATCATTTATGAATTACAATTATGAAAACTATATCAGCCAATCTGACAGATTAGGAATTCTTTTTAGCAAAAAAATATTTTTTTCATTAACGATTTCCAGAATAGATCTGCACAACTATTTCAAGGCATTTTTCCTCTCAATACCACAATTGGGGTTTTCAGATTTCTACTTCATTCCTCCAGAAATTTGAAATTATGCTGGAGAATTTAACCCTTTTGCTGTGTAAAGCAGATATATCCACACAAAATTACTTTACCTTTACTTGCGAATATCGGATTCATCCCAGAGGGATTGAGCATAATTCCATCTTTTCACGAATGAAAATGAAATTTAATTAAGCAGTGAAAGGGTTAAAAATGTATTAATCAATATGATCCCAATCCCCAATTACTATGGTTTTACTTTTAACAGTTTTTCATTAACAATTTTGAAAAGGGTCCATCATTATAATTTGTATAAGTTTAAAAGAAAGAAAATTTGTGTGTTCAATATTGCAAGAGAAAAATAAAACAAAAGTCCAGAATGATGCTGGTTGGTGAATAATATTTTCTCAAAACACTGTAACCAGCTAGGTGGCCGAGAAGGCTAGGGCATAGACTTTCTAGTTCTAAGTCCACCGGACTGTGGTTCGAATCCCACAGTGGGCATAGATATTTGTGTTTGTCCCGGGCTGCGTACACTTATAACTTGTGTAAAGGGCACAAAATGACCTTGTTGACGCCAAAAATTCTAACAAACCAACCAACATACTATAAATTCCACTAATTTCTTCCCACTATTTTTACTAGCTAGAAGCTCAGTGATGATGGCAACAACTGAAATGCATTGGCAATAAAGTAGATTACCATATTGCTTATTCCGAACTTTGTTTCATTTTTCATTATGATGAAAAGTACAGGTGTTTCAGAAATATGATATCATTTCATAATCTAATAACGTGACCAATTCTCGTTCAAATGATCTCAAATTTTAACAGCATGTATAGGGACAACTCAAAAGTCTTATGTCTAATGCTATCCAAGCCATATGTTATCATGTTTAGCAGAAGCTGGATTACTGATTTGACTTGTATCATAGGCTATACACTTGGCGTATGGACACTTAATCACCCGATAGTTCACCATCCGACAGTTAAACCCTGACATTTAATCACGTCGATGTTTAATCACTTGACACTTAATCACCGGACATATAATTATGTGATTGGTTAATCTCCGACGTTTAACCACCAAAAAAAAAATGGGTGATTTTTTAATCACGGATGTTGAACCACTAAAACATGAAATGAGGAGAACAATTTTTGAAAAAATAGAATTTAATCAAACATAAGATAAATGGGCAAGACATCGCAAATAAACTAAAATCTCACTTCTTGAATAGCAATCAACTGTATTTTTGACTCGTTGTTTTTATACCCGATATCTTTTTAGCACAGTTAATTGTGAACCTGCAATACCTTGCAAAAATGCCGTTCGTTGCATTTGTATATCCTTCTTGATTCCTTTCAAAAAGTCCATAATGTTGGATGGTAGCATTGAAAAAGTGCCTGTAATCCATAATGCCAACCTTTCTGATGCTGTTTCAAAATGGTTCCACGTTTCAATTGAGAACATGGTCTGGCCTGAATATACATGTGTTCAAAATAAGATAAAAGCTCTGGCATTTTTTCATGGTCTGGCATATTGTCAGCTAGTATAAGGATATACAAATAGTAGAAGGAATTTATGGACAAATATGATTAAATTCTATTTTTTCAAAAATTGTTCTCCTCATTTCATGTTTTTAGTGGTTCAACGTCCGTGATTATAAAATCACCCATTTTTTTGGTGGTTAAACGTCGGTGATTAAACCATCACGTGATTATCTGTCCGGTGATTAAATAGCAAGTGATTAAACATCAACGTGATTAAATGTCGGTGTTTAACCATCGGGTGGTGAACTGTCGGGTGATTGTCACCAAACCTGAACACTTGTGAAATCGCTCATGAAATCCACATGCCTTTGAATTTCTCATTAAAATTTTGATGAGTAGATTTTATTTTGGCAAATGCTTAAACATTTAGTTGCTCAGATATTAACATTATCTCAAATTATGATATCAAATTTTCTGAAGCAGCCTATGTAATCAAATTATGATACCGAAATGTGTGCCTATAATATTATAATAAAGGATAATGCCCCATGTGTAATGTTGTACAATCAACTTCGTATTCAGCTTTTCCATTTTGAATGAGATTGATGGTGATTATAACAATGGCTAAAATCATCTTTTCATTTCTTCAGCACTACTGTAAATAATAATAATAGAATAAAATTAATAATAATATTTTAAGTCAACGTACTGTAATTAGAGCATTGAATTACAGATAAAGAATGATCAAATAATAATAAACAAAAAATCCTTTCAAATTTTCTTTGATACCCTGAATCTGCAATCCAGGGATCACGAACTTTTTTTTCAACTTTTTAATTCCAAAAGAAGGAGGGACATTTTATGTCAACCATGAAGTTTTATTAAAACTCTAGCATTCGGTATCAAGTATCGATATAGTTAGGGTCAAACATGTTTATCTAGCTCCTGTATATATCCTCCTTTCGTCTCAGTCGTTTTACATCAGGAAAATACTATTATTTGCACACACAGCACAGGATACACGAGCAAGGAGATATTCCGTGCCAGTATGTTTTGAGATATATTACAATTGCTATACTACTATGTTATTAACGAAAAATGGCCCGAATTAACGGGAAATAATTCAATTAAGGGAAGTGAGTGAATGAATATTATTGAATAATTTATTTTATAATCTACAGCGTTAACATTATGGAGCCCTGTAAAGTTATTGTCAGCGGTATTCACTCGTTCAGGCACTATATCTCCATCGTGCGTTCAGGCATCAGCTGTTCCGGCCTCTGTAGTTGCTCTTTCCGCTTCCGGACACTCTTTTGTTAGACTCGCCATCTGTCGTTAATTTTTGAAATGTAAAATATGCACTTGAACTGAAAAGGGTTGCTAATATATCGAGTCTCGCATTTTGAGTGTTTCCAAGGAAAATAAAATGACATAGTCCCCTGAAAAAGTTTAAAACTTATCATTTCAGTGTCTTAGAAACTCGATTTCAAAGTAATCTTCCATCGCATGTTTACAGTATAAAGCAGAAGAGAACGTTGCATCGTTTCCTGAAGTCATTGTTCCATTGTCGCGATATTTTTATGTTGTAAATGGATACGTCTCATTTACGAAGTAAAATGCGGAAACCTACGAACAAGCTTGATTTGAACTACAAGGTAGTCATGGACTCGATAAACATTGAGAAATTGATAGCCGAAGTGAAATCACGCCCTACCATCTGGGATACTAATTCTACCGATTACATGGACAGAAACAAGCGAGCTAGATGTTGGGAAGAAATATTAGAAACGTTCTATGAGAATTTCTTGTGCCTTTCCGAAGAAGTTAGATATCATTTGGGTAAATCCAAGCAAGTACTGTTAATATATTGCCGCATCTTGTAACGTTTAAAACTTCTTAGAGTAGCTATCCAACGAAAGATGAACTGGGCACCCCTCAACTAAATTTCCAAATTTTATTTTACAACAATGTCTATCATTTGAAACGGAATTTTAATTGGACATGGACAGCTCATCTTTTGTTAGAGTATAAATATAAGTATAATATTTTAATCAATAACATAACAGGTATCGATTATCGTAACTGAAATCGTCGTGATATAGTAGTAACATTTGTAAGCCTATACAAAAATACCCATGATCTTTTGTGTCAAGATTCCTGACCAGAACATTAAAACTGTGTGCAAATACGTGCAGTGCACGGTAATAAGAAGCCCTCCCCCCCTCCACCCCCGAAAAATAAAAGTGTTATATATTTCTATCAATCAACATTTCACTTGTATGGCATACTGCTCATAGAACTCTGGGAAAAGGGAAACTCGTTCATGACCTCGTGTTCAACGCACAGGCGGAGGGGGCGAGCCGCCCCGGGCGGCACCTTTTAAGGGGCGGCATTTTTAGCCTACTGCATTTGTTTTTCTATCAGGACTGTAGCGCTGTCCATTTTACTGTATTCTACTTCTTACATGGTAAAGAACTGTCTATTTTACGGTTTGTTTTCTGTAAGCTTGAAGTTTATTATTTTGTTACTCAGAGAGGTGATGGCATATTGAAGAACCGCCTCGGGCACCTAACCGCTAAATACAGAGTAGATACAAAAAAGCCCCCCCCCCCTATTTATTTTCGTAACTGAAGCAGATATGATGAATCCAATGAATAGGAAGTTGTGGGTGACCTATCCTATGGTGCACTTTTCATCATCCCAAATATGCAAATTAGGACACATTCAAATCCTATTTTAAAAACCATAACAGATACACGAAATATTCCAATTGAAGACTTGTTCAGCATTGAATTCCGAACAAAACAAAACAAAAAAAATCCAAAATCCGATGAAAGGATCACCAACAATCATATCATGTTGAATTTATTAGGTACAACCAGGATTGGATGAAGGGGATGTACGTACCACCCTTCATCTGTTCTTGGTACAACCATAGCCTACAATGATAAGGGGCACGTTGTATCATTGTAGGCTATGGTACAACGTATTGAAGAAGCATGCTGAGGAGTGACAGTAACCATGTTCGCCAATGAGTTCTGTGCCCAATTGTGTCATGGTGTCAGTGGTCGTCACATTGAGCACATTTATGATTAACTTTGGAGTAAAATGATTTATGCACTGTGGCTGGTTTGTAAATTACAAATAAAATCTTGTAAACACTCCAAGGAGGAGCTTTAGCAGTGAAGCAAGAATACATTTATACATTATTAACAAGAAATTACTCCGCTGGAGTAGGGTAAGGCAAGTAGCAGACCCTGAGGTCCTCTATTTTTACCCCTTTATCTGCACTATTTATCTCTTCCCCAAGTTTTTTAATCAAAAAATTGATTTTTTCAAACGCAATGTATACAAAATGTAGAAAAAAAAAATCGTATCTTCTTTCCTTCTCATCATTTCCGATGGAATGACATCACATGTCATATGTTACCATAGTTCTAACGACCAAATGGCTGCCACCCCCGCAATTCTGAACCCACTGGAATAATTGGGCCTAAACTTCATAGATCTTGCCTAAAGGAATCTGTACACTGAATTTCACTCCTTTACGTACCTGAATAGCACCATAGATCTTTTGTCCTCTTTGAATCCCACCCTCGTAATTCCGACCCCAGTGCACTAATGTAATGAAAATTAAACTAAATAGTGAAGGTGGACATGCTCATAGTAAGATACATTCCAAATTTCAACCTTCTACCTCAAAAAATGTAGAAATTATGAAGGGGACGGACGGGCAAAATAAAACCAATAACTAGCTCCATTCTTCCGCTACTTAATGGTATAATAATTTATGAGCAATCGTGCGTCGACAAAGCGACTTCACGCGCGCGTGCCTATGTCAATAATGCCTAAACGATGAACAGAAAGTAACAATATATTCATTCTTGACAAATCGATTATTATATGTCATGCCTTTATCTTGGTATTCTTTACAGTCACCGTTTTAGCACGTGAATTCGACTTGAAGGGGTCCACGAAAGATTCTGAAAAGTTGATACTTTGATAGTCATATTTCTGAAAACAAAATTTGAAAAGGTTAATCCGCTTTCAAGTTATCGTGCAAACGGCGGACGGCCGGATAAACGTGCGTACAGGCCAAGGGCGCATTCTTGCTAGAGCTCCTATAAAGCTTATAATACGAGGGGAGATCAAAAAGTAAGTTGCACTAACTCGCCGCACGTGCGCGCTATGTGTCGCAATCTTGGGCAAAGCGGAGAAAGCAGTGTTGCCAAATAATTATTACATTTGTGCAATTTTATGGGGAAATATATAATGTGTAATAGTAAAGTAAACATTACACGGAAAAATGTAATAATTTGACATTTCGCCAAAAATCCCGCATGCTTTGCTCCTCGCTGGGGTAGAAATAGCCCCGATTAGTCGCCAAAAAATTAGTCGCTGATTGGTCGTTCTTAGAAAATCCAATCGCAAGCCCGCAGCGGCCCTGGCGCATAAAACTGGTGGACAACGATTTCGAAACGATGAGGAGGTGAAAGCGGCTGTCACCGTGCGGTTACAAAACGCTGGAGGAGATTTCTATGCATCTGGAATCGAAAAGTTGGTTGATCGTTAGGATAAATGTTTAGGGTCTCTTGGGGACTATGTGGAAAAGTGAACCTACTTTGTATGCTGCTATAGCCGTGTTGCTTTTGTATAGGTGGTGTAATAAATGGCCATACCGTGGAAGTGCAACTTACTTTTTGATCTCCCCTCGTAATTGTGATTGTTGGTGATCCGTTCATCGGATGTTGGATTTTTTTTATTTTTTTTTCCCCTCAGAGTTCCATGCTGAACAAGTCATCAATTGGAATTTTTTGTGTATCTGTTACGGTTTTTAAGATAGGATTTGAATGTGTCCTAATTTGCATATTTGGCATGTTGAAAAGAGAACCATGGGATAGGTAGCCCACAACTTGCTATTCATTGGATATATCCATGACCATTATTAGGAGCTTTAGCATAAAAGCTACTTATAAGAATTCGCCCTTGGTCTGTACGATAACTTGAAAACGGATTAACTTTTTAAACTTCTGTTTTCAGAAATATGACCATCAAAGTCTTAGCTTGGCCGTATCAACTTTTCAGAATTTTTCGTGGACCCCTTCAAGTCGAATTCACGTGCTAAAACAGTGAGTGTAAAGAATAGAAAGATAGTGACATGTCATATAACAATCGATTTGTCAAGAAGGAATACATTGTTACTTTCTGTTCAGCTTTTAAGCATTACTGACATCGGCGCGCGCACGTGAAATCGCTTGTCGACGCATGATTGCTCATGTGCTCATAATCTATATTATTAAGTAGCAGAAGAATGGAGCTGCTTATTGGTTTTGTAACGTCAGTCCGTCTCCATAATTTCTACATTTTTTGAGGTAGAAGGTTGAAATTCGGAATGTAGCTCCCTATGGGCATGTCCATCTGCGCCATTTAGTTTGGTTTTGATTGGTACACTCGGGTCGGAATCACGGGGGTGGGATTCAGAGAGGACAACATTTCTATGTGCTATTTAAGTATGTAAAGGCGTGAAATTCAGTATCCAGTTTCCTCTAGGCAAGATCTACAATACTATGAAGTTTAGGCCCAGTTGTTCCATTGGGGTCGGATTTGCGGGGGTGGCACTCACTTGCTCTTTAGAACTATGACAACATAAGCCATGTGATATATCATACGTTCGGGAATGGTGAGAAAGGACAGAAAATACGAGCTTTTTTTATATTTTCTACATATGTTCGAGAAAATTAATTATTTGATTATAAAACTTGGGGAGAGGTAAAAAGTGCAGATAAAAGGGTAAAAATAGATGACTGCATGATCTGCTTACCCTACTTGGGGGGGGGGGGGGGG
>JAHWFO010092776.1:7878008-8005924 GCA_023313115.1 Rhysida immarginata | reverse complement strand
TCCTATTTATGTCCCTCTCCAGTAGTCATTCCCTCTCCAGTTTTATCACCTCTCCAGTAGTCATTCTCAACCATCTGGGTGATTTTTCTCATTATGTTGAGTTTTACAGCTCTATTTGTTTAAGAAACTATTATATAAGTCCTTCCGGGACTTCGAAGCCCATGCAGGGTTCGTATGTGGCCTTAAATTCCTGGAAAAATCTGGGAGTTTATTAAACGGGTTTCAAGGCCTGGAAAAGCTGGAAAAACGGTATAAAATTAGCTTTTCCACTTGAATTTCTTTTAGATATGCTGGAAAAATTTATTCAAATATCATTTCGGCGTTAAAAATCTGGCCGCACTAACTTTGCGGGATATGTAAATCTATACCGTTTTTCCAGTAGTGGTGAAGGTGAAGTTAGGTTTAATTGACTGACGAACCTTAACTTCCATGCCCCAGGTTGTATACGAAAATGTAATTCCTATAAACTTAATGCATCTTTTAATATCTATCATAACAAAAACTACATATAAATTGCTCCATTTTTAAAGAAATAGAAAAAATAGCCAAACACAGGGTTTGTATAAAAAGTATCGGAAAAATAGATTTATTTCAGATATTGCTATAAAACCTTAAAAATCTTCAAAGTACATCCCTCGAGCGTCGACACACTTTTGCCAGCGGCTTTTCCACGACTCGAAGGCTCCCTGGTAGGCGGATTCCGGAAGGTCCTTAAGGGTACGCGTGCAAGCTTCTTTGACGGCACTTAGGGTGGTGTCCTTTGAGGGAGGATTTCACTTTTGGGGCCAAGTCGGTAGTGTAAGAGGGTTGGGGAATTGTCGCGACGCCGTTTTGCGCCTCTGCTTTCCGTCGTCCATCGTCTTCGGGACGAGTTTGGGGCAGATTTTCCGTATCGCCAAATTTGCAGTGATACTGGTATGCACTGTCATCTTATCAATGCCAATTCGATCTGTGATCATGCGCACACTTAACCGACGGTCTGAATTCAGCACTTCACGCACACGTTGTCTCGACCATCTTTGAAGAGCTTGTGCCACTTAAAAACTGCAGTTTGTGACATTCTTTCATCCTTGAACACTTGGCGAATCATGCCCAACGTCTCCGTACCCGATTTCCTTAGTCCAACACAAAATTTGATGGCGTACCGCTGTTCGATCGTTCGCTGCTTTTTTGAGCTTGCACCGAGTCACTCGACAGGGGTCCACTAAAACTTAGATCTAGCCTGAACAAACGCTCGCAGGCGACTGACGCTTGGCGCGTTTTGACGGTCAGATCCCACATCACCGAGCACGCTCGGTGCAAGGACGCTGCGAACTACAGTCACGTCAGGAAAAAATTGTTTCCGATTCTTTTTATACAGACCCTGTACATGCCAGGAATCTATCTGCACTGATCGCGTGTAACCAGCATTCAGATTGTAAGTTAAATATGCATCATACGGTGTAGCTTATAAGATATCAGTAAGATTTATAATAGCCACTGCTACATAATGTAAATAAATCACGAAACTGTGGATGCAAAATCAATAAAAATAATGAAAACACTTTTCCAACATTAAAAATTCTAGGTGGAAAAGTGTTTTCATTGGATCACTAGTATTCCAAACGTTGCAACGGTAGCTGACCACGACTCTTGCTGCAATATAAAAATGTCAGTTTCTCTGAAAAATTAATCAACACTCACCAATTTTTAGCTTGATTTCTGCATGTATACTGTCATAATTCTTGTTCTGGAAGAGTTATAAAGCATTTCTGGAAAGGCCTGGAAAAAGCTTGGAATTTGAAATTGAGCAAAGTGTATAAACCCTGTCATGGGCCGAGTCACATAAACGTAAAGGGGGCATATTAGTGAACAGAGTAAATACCAAGTTTTTTTCCTATCTTAGAAGTGCTCAATATACTCTCCCCTGGTGACTCAACAAACGTCAGTCCTATATTCCAGTTCATGCCACATTCGTACCAGCATATCAGCGTCAATGGTAAGCAACTGCAT
Organism: Rhysida immarginata; assembly: GCA_023313115.1. NCBI lineage: Eukaryota > Metazoa > Arthropoda > Chilopoda > Scolopendromorpha > Scolopendridae > Rhysida > Rhysida immarginata. Next base: position 8,003,932 of record JAHWFO010092776.1, on the reverse strand, counting down.
CCGTGATTCTTTGACAAAGCTCTTAGTAAAGGAGACGTTTAAACTTTATCTTTTACAACCGCAAAGGCAAAATTCACATGGAGTGAGTCATGTAACCTGGGAGGCCAGGCAAGAAGAGCCGGTGCATTCCTATAGGTCGTTTTTTGCATGAAACTTGAAGCTTTTAGCGTTATGTGTGTGATTTTTTAAGCTCAAGCTATCCTAAACACCAAGCTGATATGCGCTAATTGCGTAAAACGAGAGGATTTTCAAGCTGCTTTTCGCTTCAAGCGGATATCTAAACCAGTTTGATTTTAAACCCAATTCAGAGCATGGGCATAGCTAGGGGTGGGGGGGGGGGGGTATTGTGATTTATAGTAATTTGCGCTATTGCTGCTATCTGGCAGACTTCGAAATCCTGGATGGACTTATGCAACATGTTTTGATTTGAGAAAAAGTAATTCTTGGAAGATATTTGAATCGATAATCGGTAATTTTTAAGTCTTGTCTCTAATATTGATATATTAACAATGAAAGTTTGACTGGATGTCCAATTAAACTTCCTATTTCAATTGTTAAACATTCTTGCAAAGTAAAATTAACAACAGTCGCACTCACAACCCTTGTACTTCCGTCATTTTCCATATTTATGTTGCTTATGTCACTTTTGGAAAAAAAAAAAATTGAAGCATGGAAAGCTACTTTTCAGAAAGTGGATCGCTGGTTACTTTCTCCACTGCTTTTGTTACTTTTCCGGTTTTACACCCACTTCCAGTTTAGTGGTAACCATTTTGAAACTCCGCTTCGCTCGCTTCGGTGCTTGCCCACCGTTAAAAGACAATAGAATCCGCTTATAAGAGTCGCCTCGGAAACGGAGGAAATTGCTTTTATATCCGGACTGCTCTTACAACCAGACCATACAAAAATAATAGAATAGACACATAAAAGATCGTTTATTAACCCTGTATTTCATGTATTTCATCTGACAATTTCGTACAGATATTGAAATCAAGAATTGAAGAAAGCTGTTATTTTGGTCTGTGGAAAAATTTAAAGTAAATATTTCAATAATCTCTTCAAGTTCATAAAAAGCATTAGGCCCGCCGCAAATACGCTTCGTCGCGGCGCCATGGGCACTGCGCATGCGTCGACGTCGCTCCTTGTCGCCCGAGCGTGACCTCGTTTTTGCCCTTGGTCGCGGCGACGGAAAAAACTGGTTTTCAGGCGACGTCCCCTCTATTGAGCTGAATTCAATTGGAAGCGACAAGCGACCAACGACAACATCGTCGATAGCCAATCAAAACATCTAATTCCTCCATAGGGGAAACCAGTGAAAAAATACAGTGGATGACAGAGAAATGATAGATATTGTTAAGAATAATTATGCAGAAACTGGATATGAAACATTTTGACACCCCATTGTTCCATTTTGCCATTATTATAATTGATGACACTCCATTATTATTATTATTATTATTATTATTATTCGTGTTAAATTTCAGTTTATTTTCTTACCTAAAAAATAATTTTTATTTCGAAACAGTTATCTAATTATTTATTAAGTACTTTTATATTTAAGTAATTTTGTAGTGTTGTTTTAATATTTTTTATGATAAAGAAATTCTAAATATTCCATGATTTTATGTCAATTTTTTGTTAATGTTTCATATCCAGTGATGTTTTAAACATTATATGATATAACTGATATTATAATGAATAATTGTTATTAAATAAAAATGAAAAATAAATAATAATTAACAAAATAATTAATAAAATCAAAATAAAACTAGAAATATAAAATAAAATAAAAAGCTGACGTTTCGGATAGAGAATTATCAAAGCAAAAAGGATAATTTTCTAAAATTAAAATTAATTAAAAGCAATTAAAATATTAGAGAATTATCCGGAAGTCTCAGGTTTTTTGTGTCTCGTCCTTTTCTCTTATAAATATCCGTTCATATTATTATGAACAAATAAATTCATGTAATAGTATATAGGATTCATCTTAAATCAGCCTGAGAAGCTAAACGTTCGTAAAATTCATCTTATTTGCAAGGGTATCGTAAAATACGGATTTATTATTATTATTTAAACAACACTATAAAAAATATTAAAACAACCCTACAAAAATACTTAAATATGAAAAAACTTAGATAATACTTAAATTACATCATAATTTATTCATAAAATTAATGAAAGGCACAATATTTGGTTTCAATATTTTCATAATTGAATTTTTGATGTTAGCTTATATTATCTAAGCACCTGTTTTGTTTTCTGAATTAGTTATTAATTATGATTTAAAAAATGAGATATAAATAAAAACATTAGTTGAAAATAATTAAACCATTACTAACATCAGTTCACAGGACCAAAGGCATGAATATTTCACTATCGCATTTATTTATTTAAATAGTTATCATTATGTATATACCATAGGAGAAAAGACGGGTGAGCTGGCGACAGTCTTGTATTTGCGGCGGGAAAGAGCTGGCGACAAGCGACAACTGACGTCAGCAGTGTGACCTTGATGAACCCCCCCACTGCAGGCGGCAAATAACACGCTTATAAGCGGATTGCTCTTTTTTCCAGACCTCTGACTAGCTTAATATAGAAAATAGAGGGAAAATATTCGGGAACATGAGAAATTGCTCTTTTATCCGATTCTCTTAAGTGGGCTCTACTGTATTTAACGTTTTAAAGTTTTATGGGTTATAAATAAAGTTCGGATGTTGCATATAATGTATAGTTTTTTTCCGCGCTCATTTAAATGATGTTTTATGCACTGTTAGCCCCCTGTGGAAGTCATAGCCTAAGTTTTATTGTGCATATTTCAGGCTATAGCGCATATTTCGAGCGTTGGTGTATATTTTGGGTATTTTTGCTTATTAAGGCCTATTTAAAGTTAATTTTACAACCTATTTTTAAAAAAAAACCATTGTAAATGCTTTCATTGATTGAGCCACGAAGCTCCAGATAAATATACACTCTGCTTATTAAAGACACTCCATTTATTGGATCCACTCTCTATACGTTTATAAGAGTCAGTTGTTGTAGAGAGATCGTTTGTGTAGAATATTCGAAAAAATTTTGATTGTTCAGGTCAATAAATTTAATTTTTGATGTGGTTTAATTTGTTTTCGTTTTTATCGTTCATTTTTTTAAATATGACAATGAAAGCAACATCTGAAAATAAATTTTTGGCACATTTTTTAGTGCATATTTCTGCTTTTTAAGGGCATATATGTGCTCATATTTTAGCACTTTTTAGTGCATATAAATCCGAACCCTAGTTATAACTTAAGGAATAACAAGAAAGTAATCCCGAGGATGGTTTAGGAAAGTAGCAGAAGCCCTGAGTTCAAATACCACATAAATCACTTGGTTCCCTTTAACTCCCACCCCGTAACTCCAACCCCAGTGGGCCAATCAAAATCAAACTAAATAGTGAAGTAGAGCATGCCTATGGTAAGCTACGTTCCGAGTTTTAATCTTCTACGTCAAAAAATTGTGGAAAATATTAAGGGGACGGACCTTGTAAAACTAATAAGTGTTCCATTCTTCCGCTACATAATAAAAAAAAAATATTTTCAACTTCAATCACTTAATACTTCTGATATAATTTCATGGTGATGACACAGTTTTGGATGAGAAAGTAGTAAAAGCAACAAAAGTGATCCTTTAAGTTCCAGTTTCATTCACATTGAAAACCTATTTTCTTTGCCTTTCAAAAGCAAAGACAAAGTAATTTTCTCTTAAGCGAGAGGGTTTGAATGCGATTAATATCTTACAAGTGAAATTTGGAAATCTCACTAATTGGACATGCCAAACTTTCGCTGGACTGAGCATAGGTTATTTTGAGCATGTCAACCAGTTGTTCATCACTTGTCCGAGAAACGCAGGCGACGAGAAAGACAGGCCTAGGCACTGTAAAGTCACCTGACCATAATAGTCCGAGTAATAATCTAACTTTCATTTTTTTCCAACAAACAAAAAACACAGATTGTTAAAATCAAAATGGAGACAACGAAGGTCAGGCGACTTTTGAGCAGGGCATGGGCTTCTAGATAATATCAGGCCTGAACATGACGTCAGTAATGTATTGTCCGAGGCCTACGAGATAACAAGGCCTGGAAGCGAAAAAGTTACCTGACCATCGGGGTGCTAGCAACAATCCAAACTTCATTGTCTCCATCTTTGATGTTAACAATCAATGTTTTTCCATTTGTTGGAAAAAATGAAGGTTGGATTATTGCAAGCAACCCGATGGTCAAGTGATTTTTCTCACGGCCTTCTAGAAACTACCAGGCCTGAACATGACGTCAATAATGTATTGTTGAAGCACAAGATTGTGACCCTGTTCACTGAAATATCATACATTGTTACATCATCATCAGAGGGCGAGATTTAGGGCTTATTATTGGATGTCTACTATAGTAGGTATAATATAGTAGCTATAGGTAGCACCACCAATTTGACGTAACAATGTTTTATCTTTTCCATGTTCAGGCAATACCTCCTAGGCAGATGGCATGATAACGGAAAGGCCATACATTGTTACATCAGGCCTTATGTCTAGGTGGCGTTGTTTCAGGCAACACCACTTAAAAATACGTAGCCTGAGCGGGGAAACGTCATAAGTAGTTATCTCGTAGCCCAAGAGATCAACACCACCTCTACTCAAAGCCTGAGCGCGAAAATTTCATACTTTGTTACATAATTTAGGGCTAATTATTGGTAGAAATGCGATTAAAGATGACTACGAGGCCAACGAGAGACAGGCCAGGGCACTCAAGCGTGACCACCGAGAGAGTGGTCACGACCCAAGTCACCTGATCAACGGGGTCCGGACAACAATTCATCCTTCATTGTCTCCATCTTGGATTTTAATAATCACTATTTTTTCGTTTGTTGGTAACAATGAAGGATGGATTGTTGCCCGGAACCCGATGGTCAGGTGACTTTTGAGTGCCCTGGCCTATCTCTCGTTGGCCTCGATAGATGACTACTTATGACGTTTTAACAATGTATGACGTTTCCGCGCTCAGGCTTTCTCTTTAGGTGGTGTTGGCCAACGCCACCTAAAAAACAAAGCCTGCTTACTGCTTGCTGACTGCGTCATCAAACGAGGGCTGACAATCCAACTTTCATTGTTTCAACAAACGAAAAAACACTGATTACATCATGTTTTTTCGTTTGTTTTAAACAATGAAGATTGGATTGTCAGCCCTGGTTTGATGACGCAGTAATCAGGCTTTGTTTTTTAGGTGGCGTTGTGTTGGCTCAGGCAACACCTCCTAGAAAGAAAGCCAAACAACTGAAACGTCATACATTGTTACATCATCATATTTCGACCATTGTTAACCGTATTTCTACCAATGATAAGCCTTAAATTTGGTCCACTTATGACGATGTAACAATGCATGACGTTTCAGTTGTTTGGCTTTCTTTCTATGCTCTGTCCAACGAAAGAAAAACTGGGCGTGTCCAGTAAAATTTCCTTTTTCAATTGTTAAACATTGTTAATTTTATTTAGCAACAATGTCTAACAATTGAAATTGGGAATTTAATCAGACACGCCCAGTTTTTCTTTCGTTGAACAGAGTATAAGAGGTGTTGGCTCAGGCTTTGAGTAGAGGTGGTGTTGACGAGATAGACAGGCCCAGGCCAACGCCTCCTAGAAAGAAAGCCTCGGCACTGAAACGTCATATATTGTTACATCATCATAAGTCGAACAAATTTAGGGCTTATTATTGGTAGAAATACGATTAACAAAGGACGAATTATGGTCTTTCTTTATAGGAGGCGTTGGCGCGGAAAAATCTACTGATCATCTTAGTCCAAATAACAATGTTTCCATCTTGGATTTTAACAATCAGCAATTTTTCGTTAGGTGGTGGTGGTTCAGGCAACACCTAGAAAGAAAGCCTCGCAACTGAAAAGTCATGCATTGCTACATCATCATAAGTCGACCCGTAGCCCACGAGATAGACAGACCCTGGCGCGGAAAAGTCACCTGATCATCTTAGTCCGAATAACAATGTAACCTCATTGTTTCCATCTTGGATTTTAACAATCGGCAATTTTTCGTTTGTTGGAAACAATGAAGGTTACATTGTTATTCGGACTAAGATGATCAGGTGACTTTTCCGCGCCAGGGCCTGTCTATCTCGTGGGCTACGAAGTCGACCAAATTTAGGGCTTATTATTGGTAGAAATACGATCAACAGTGGTCGAATTATTATGATGTAACAATATATGAAGTTTCAGTTGTGAGGCTTTCTTTCTAGGTGGTGTTGGTTGGTTCAGGCCTGGTAGTTTCTAGAAGGCCGTGCTATTCCGCTTCCAGGGCCGAGTTTTAGGACTTGGGATCGCGGTTTAATAAGCAACGCTCATACGTCAAAATTGCGTCATATAAAAGCAAATAACATTGTTAAATTATCCTTTAACAATCAAGTTGACGTCACTTCGCTGTTAATTACATCGCGGTCAAATGTCCAAAAACTCGCCCCAGGCCTTGTTATCTCGTTGGCCTCGAGCATCACCAGAACGACGTAATAATGTTTTATCTTTTTCATTTTGAGGCCTGACATGGCTATATTTGGATAGTTCATGTTTATAGATTGTTGTTTTGCTCAAACCAATAATGTTCTATATAAATAAGCAAATATATATTCTTTTTTTGTAAATCAAGTATAAATTATTTATTGTAATCATAAACATTTGCATTCCTTTATGCCCATTCTTTTTTATTTATTTATATTATTAGAGAGGAGCATGCAACGTAGATGGAAAAATTTAAGAGATTGTTTCACTAGAGCACTACAGAGATCTAAACCTTCATCTAGCGCCATTCGAGGAAACCCAAGGAAGACTTACTTGTACTTTAAACAATTATCTTTCTTGCGAGAAGTAGTTAAAAGTAACAATCCAAGAGGGTATAATGGCCATCACGGAGATGAAGAGAGTCGTGAAAGTTCGCCTGAAAAGGAAGAGCCAAACTCAAGAGAAACAGTCAATCAAGTAATTCTCAAATCATCTAGGCAACGACCTGTAGAAGAAATTATTAGAAGGACAGAAGAAAGAGACGCATCTAGATTCGAAAGAGACGCATCTAGATTCGAAGAAGACGAAGATAGGTTGTTTTTCTTGTCACTCGTGAAAGATTTCAAGAAAGTTCCAGAAGATTTACGTTTGATTACAAAAACAGAGATAATACACGTTATTCAAAAGGCTATCTATAATAAGAAGAAAAATGCTTCAACTCATTCATATCATCCTTACTTTTGTACGTAAATCATTATTGTATCTCAACAAAGAAGGCAGCAAAATCAGATTTGGTGGTAAGGAATTTACATCCGATTCCTTTTACGATCATTTCTTATCCATTGTTGCGGTGAATTGTTCGTTGTAGTTTTTGTTTGTTTGTTGTTTTTTTTTTTGTTTTTTTTTTGTTTTTTTTTTGTTTTTTTTTGTTTTTTAATAAATAAAAAAGTTGTAATTTTTATTTCTTCATAAAATTTTGACATTTTAATGTTACTTACGAAGCCCTGAGAAGACTCTGGAATATGCAAACTAAATCGGAAATCATTGTTAACGGTTTAATCAAGGAATTAAATTAAACCTTGATTTAATTCCTTGGTTTAATGAGCCATATTTGCCAATAAAATGTTTAAGATTACTTTTCTTAATTAATCGCTTTCGTAGCTTAATTGTATGCCTTATGGAAAGAGAAACTTATAATAACTTAATTTCTTGAAAATAAAGGACGAACAGAAATAAATAATGAATGACTTATCAATGAATGATCATAGCTTTATGCAATTTTTGGAACAAAAGTTTTTAGTTTATATAACTGCGGGAAGTTGAAATTAATGGCAACCAATTTTACTATTTGGATGCAATTCATCCTGTGACACTTTTATTTTTCCAGGCACTATCTATATTATGTATAGAGTAGAGTAGCCACAAATTACTCTTGGGGGGGGGGGGATTCTTTAAAAGCATGCTATAACCGTAGGCAACGTTTTTCAACCTTTTTTCCGGCTTGCTTTTCTAAGAGAGCTTCAGATAAATACAAGATTTGGTCAAGCAAAACAAAAAGAAAGCGATATCATTATCCAGACCCATTTGATAGTCGGACTGTACAAGCGGTGCGGTCGGCTCATTCTTATATTCATGCATCTTCGTTGTGCCACTGGGACACGATATGTGCAGGCATGGAGAGAGTAGATACTACTCCTAGGCGCAGTAGCTCGTCATATCCGCCGACGTGCAGTAGCAGCAAGTGACACCACATCCAGAGAAACCCTGTAGTCTATAAGGCTTGCATTGGATTTATCCGTCCTAACAAGAACCATTCATCGCAATGTGCGGCATGTCGTAAACATTGTGTTCTTCGTTGAGCCCCACTTCGATATTCATACAGATGATAATCGCATCAGGGTTTGGCTTGGTCCACAGAGGGCAATGCAACGATTTTGCACTGATTCATGAATGCCATACCCGCTTCGGACACAAGGTGTTATGGTGTGGGATGTAGTTAGTTATGGCTCCCAGTCATATCTCGTGATTCTTTTGATGGAACAGAGACAGCATAGCCATACGTCTATGAGGTTCTGCGGCCCAATTCTCCGCCTTTTTTGCGCAGTATACCCAACGCTATCATGCAGCAAGATAAGCTCGTCCCCATCATCCAACAGGCTCTACAAGAGGTGAACCACATCCTTGGGTCTGGATTTGTTACTGGCAAGTTTCTAGATTTGTTACTGCATGATGTACGAGAATGTCTGTAGGTGCAGGAAACCTGGTGGAATATGCCCCAGGACACTATCTGCCACCTGTATGATGAAATGCTTTGTCACATTGTTGCCTGTATAGTCGTGAAAAGAAGCTCTATCCCATACACCATGCTTTGCGATGCTAAACAACGCGCCCTTAATTACACGGAAGCATTGGAATTTTTCAATATATATGCTTTTGCCTCTGTATTTCAGGTTGCATGTTAATATGCCATGCAATTGTGTGACCTGGCAAACTTCCAAAGAAGGCAATTTGTTGGTGTTCGTTTAGCAATAGTATTTTTTAACCATAAGAGCTTAGTTACTTGGTGTTACAAGCTAAACGGTCTCCGTTGTTAAGACTGCTTATATTACTGAAACCTGAAATTGAATAACGGCAACCGTCCGACACAAAAGAATTATAGAATTACAGATATGCTGCAGTAACTTGTATTACATGTATGACAGCAGAAATTAAACTCCATCTGGAAGACGCTCTTTCTACAAAAACATCCGAAGAGAATGCACAAAAGCAACATCTATGAAGTTGCACTTTAAAATTTGAATCACAGACGTCAGCACTACACCGCGATAGAAGTGCCACGATCGTAAAAGAGGAAATCATAATTTGAATGTCACAGCATTTCATATCTCAGATGTCTTTTGTGATTAAAAGCATTTTTTTTTCCGAAGTCCACACCACAGTTCCTCTTTTATTTTTAACCATTTGGATAGCATAGTAAGTCACAATTTATATTAATCCCACCACAGATCAGGTTTATCTTAATATATAAAGTGCTTCGTCAGTCTGTCATATAACGCAAATCCAGACTTCTCATTGGCAAGTGAAGCAAGTGACGCAAGAAAAGTAAATGACTCCATGTTGCTTATTGCCCCTGCTTGGTTGCGCCGGGCACAACATCCTCGTACACGGAAAAACTAAAGAATTCTGTTGCTTTGCAGGCCTTATGGTATTGTTAAAATTTTCTCATTTCCAGCGAGCTCAAGGCCTCGCAACCAGATAAAGAAAAAGATGGGCGTGCCCATTTACACTCCTAATTTCAAATGCTAGACTTTCTTGCAATAAAAGTTAAGCATTGTCTAATAACTGAAATTGGGAATTTAATTGGACACCCAGTTTTTCTGATTGTTCTACCGGTATAAGGGACTTAACCAATACCACATAGGCTGAGACCAAAAACTCTAACCGATGAGAAGAGTTAGCGATTGGTCGGTCATAAATCCAGGTGAGTAAACTGTGTCGTCATTTTAACGCGGTCGAAAACGGCAGATAGTGCTCCTATGCCTAACTGGTTAGTCTGACCGTCCTAACTGAGAAAAAAGATATTTAGTCCAGTGAGAAATTGAAGGGATTGGTGCAGTAACCAGGCAAGTCCAAGTTTTATAGTTTTGAGAGAAACACAAAAAACTGCATTAAAAAACGCATGGAACAGCCAAGTCCAGTTTTCTTTGTATATCTGCATGGAGTAGTCGGAGCTGTATGATTCTTGCACCAAATTATGGGGAACATGGCAGTAAAATCTCATTTTCGACCAAAAGTGGACTTGCCTGGTTATTACACCAAACCCATCAATTCTCTCACAGGTGAGGGTTTTGGACCTCACCCTTAGAGAGAAAGCCTGCGCACGGATACGTCATACATTGTTACATCATCTACGGTAGGGCATTGTTAATCGTATTTCTACTAAAAATAAGCCCAAAATTTACCCTACCGCGAGGCTAACGAGAGACAGGCCAGGGCACTCGAAAGTCACTTGTTCATCGGGGTCCAGGCAACAATCCATCCTTCATTGTTTCCAACAAACGAAAAAATACTGATTGTTAAAATCCAAGATGGAGACAATGAAGGATGAATTGTTGCCCGGACCCCGATGATCATGTGACTTTTGAGTGCCAGGGCCTGTCCAACGCCTCCTAAAGATAAGGCCTGAGCGCGAAAACGTCAGACATTGTTACATCATCATCCGAAGATACGTTTAATTGCATTTCAGGGCTTATTATTGGTAGTAATGCGATTAAACGTATCTTCGGATGATGATGTAACAATGTATGACGTTTTCGCGCTCAGGCCTTATCTTTAGGAGGCGTTGGCCTGTCTCTCGTTGGCCTCGCCCTACCGTAGGTGATGTAACAATGAATGAGTTTTCCGTACGCAGGATTTCTCTCTAGTGGTATTGACTTACCTCATTCTTTATACTGCTACCACCAATCTGATGGTTGTCTATTATCTTTTTCAAATCTTAATTCTCTGATCAGCACGATGGCAACAGAAATCTTGATTCATCATCAGCAACAAGTTTCCAGTCATCAAGGTCCAATGATGATGGTGTTCCTTGGCCCATAGAAGACATGTTTTATTGTTTTTCGTAGAAAACAGTGGTACTTGCGATGACTATCTGCTACATTTCTCTCTTCAAATCATGGACTTTGGTTAGCTATTAAGATTCTGGAAAGCCTTCTGTGATTTCAAACTATAGGTCAAATTCCGTTAAACGACGCTGAGGGGGTTTAAAAATAAATTCGTTACACTGAAATTAATAAAAACGCCTGCATGAGTAGTCGACATAGAGTGTTTATTGAATTATATGCATATGGGTGTTCTACAGCACATTAAATCTGCCAAGCAAATTAAATTCTTTTTAATACGTGTATTTCTTAAAATCCTTTTTTCTTTAGATGAGGTTATTTTTTATTTTACATTATGCTTTGTTGCTGTTTTGACTACAAATTCTTCAACGCTACTTATCTCTTCTACACTGCATCAGTAACATCTGGACAACGTGATAAAAAACTTTTAAGTTTATTTAAAGTAACAAAGGCATCTGAGTGAGTGATCTTAGGCTGCAATATCTGTTCTTCATAATCATCATCACTCGCTCCATTTTCATTACATAGTTGATTCTGTAATGCTCTTACTTAATCATGTCATCATTGGAATAGGTGGTATTGATATCTGCCAGGACCAGAAAAAAGTTTCTTTAAGCTAAAAAATTCGTTATAACGGAATTTGACCTGTATTCATTGTACAGCCTGTATGTGAGCCATTGAATGCAAAAGTGGGGTAAGTCAAAAACTGGAGTTTTGAAATATTGAACATTTTAGGGGAAGTTCTATGAAGTTTCTGATAAGGAAGAGAACAGCTTACTTTCTCTGTCAGTCTCAAGCATGTCCAACACTACCTACACACAAAATAAATTGAACATACAGCTATTAGAAACTGACTAACACCACATTTGCTTTCAATAGCTCATATGAAGGATGGCCGTTTGGGAAATGCTTAGTCCTGTGAGCATCTACAATTAACCATTCTGATATGTTATCACGGCTCAAATTAGAGCTTAGAAGGCTATTCCGCTACATTTATACTTCATTTGCTACCCAGGTTCTTCTCATATTTATATGAAAGAATAATTCTTTCGAGGTGGGATGATAAACCAGTGCCTTATATTTCACTTGTTTCTCCTTCTATATGCTTAACAAATCTCTATAAAAGGGTTCTGAACAAGAAGTGGATTTTAAGGGGTTAGGGGGGAATTGGGACCACTAATCCGAATGTGATGTCTGTAGTTTATGTAAAGCCTAGAAAACTGTAAAAAAAAAAATAAATAACGGGGGATGACAGTCTATACTATGGTGAAAGGGGGGTTATTGAGGAAAAAAATGGTTGAGAACCACTGCTTTATAAGCAATTTGCAGGTCTTCTTATCCAAGAAACCTTATTGCAACGTGTTGTTGCATATAAATTTAAAATCGAACATATAAATTATATAAATATACACGGGAGTTAATGAAGAGACCTTAAATCTCTGGTATCTTCATATTCATGGCATTTATTTTCAACATTCTCAATATTGTACTTCGTCCACATTTTTACTTTATGCTTCGTACTTCTTCTCTTCCATCTCGTGCCACCTGTATTCTTACTAACTATGATATCTTTTTTTTCATTTTTAAAATTGGGCAAATCTATAATCCAATGATATATTAAAGTTGTACTTGCATATACCCGGATAACACGTTATAAAAATTTCGCAGAATTAAGGCTATCTGAAAATCCCGGAACCGTATAATCATGAGCGTGGCAGCGCCATCTATGGTGGAGAAATCGAGCTGACGGCAGTGAGCGTATGCAAGTTGCTCCAGTGGACTCTTTCGCGTGTAAAATCCTAGCGATTCGCTTCAAATCAATTATGAACCTTATAAACATGACTCTTCACTGAACTGAAAAGTTTACTGAATAGGAATGTTTGCTCGCCAGGTATGTAGCCGATTACTTTCGATGCCACTTGTAAATACCGGGCAAATCTTAGAATCTCGTTTGTTTTCTTGCAGGTAGAGTAAGAGTGGATTATTAGCATTATTTCTTTTAACATAAAAGTTGGGTGCAGTGTGTGCACATGCTTCTCGTTTATTACAAAAACCAGAATGTCAAAACAGTTTTAACATTTTGACTACATATTCGCCGAATTATTCAGTATATTCTTTATTAAATTGCCGAGTATTAAGGTAAATATGTCAGCACAGTTCCTGCGATTTCAGTATTAGCGTTGCTCGTCGTCATCGAAAATAAAAAATAATAAGATTATTAGAAGAACTGCATCGAGTGGTATTAACGATAAATATTAATCTTCTATCGATCGTACGAGAGCGATATGCCACCACTTTTTGGAATTCAGTTTTTAATTCACATTTCATAATAATGTTGTATGTCCAAGCTATCCATTCATTCGAAAAACTCGAGCAGTATTTTCTTAATTAGGGCGCATTTTCTCTCCATTGGTAATTAAGTTGTAGATCTTAATAGTTATGATCTCATTTAGACATTAATTAGGAAAACCAAATTAAACAATGTTATCATCTAAGGATGTGATAATCTCATGTTTACATTTCGATTATAATTGTTAAGTTTAAGAACGAGTAGAAATTTTTATGTTGATTGTAATTTCATGTTTACCCTCTTCACATTTTAATTTATCATAGTTAAGTTAATAAGAACCTATTAAAATATGCTTATGGTTTTTTTTAAGTGTACTTAAAAATCTAAGCTTTTTTAAGTTTAATAAAATAAAAAAAAAAAATAAATAAATAAAAAAATAAAAAAAGAGGAAGGAAAAATCCATTAACTTTGAGATATATTTAGAAAGATCTTATTCTTACACACATAAATTTTTTTTTTCTTTTCCTACATTCTTTTTAAAATATTTATCTTCATTTGGACACATGGGAGTGTATTGTCTCCCCCTTTTTTATTTTTAAAGTGCACAGGATGTAGTCTTAAATTTGTCACGAAAAAAAAGAAAGATCCAGATAAAATAGTACCCTCTGCCTGCATGAAAATCTAAAGAAAATAAATAAAAATCCTCTTAAGCGAATGATAATAGCCAATTCAATAAAGACAGTCCCTACAAACGCACAAATTTAGTTCAAATTACTATTTCACTCATTGTGCTTGTGAGAAAAATAGAAATTATTTTTGCCGAAAATGATTCATCATAGAATTGCTAAGGAGAAAACATTGCTATTAACAGAAACGTGAGAATAGCATATAGTGGATTTTAACCCTCCTGTACTAACATGAATTTTACAAAACAACATTCCTAACAGACCGATATATTTATATTGTATATATTGTTACATTTATTTATATTTTTGCACTTATTAATATCAATTGAAAGATTATATATGTTATTTTGCACAACTGGCTGTGAAACATCAAAAAAGAAATGAATCAAAATCGAGGAATATTTAGAAATTCTAAATTATATACAACAGGGCTTGAAATTCAAATTTTTCATGGAGGGGAGCCTCTCCTCCTATGTTTGTAACTGGAGGAGAGTTGAGCTCTTTGGGAGGGAAGCAATAAGTTATGGGTTATACAAGTGATTTTTCAACATACTTTAATTTAAGTTTTGTACATAAATGTGTTAAAAATAATAAAATACCAAAAACTCAGTCATAAAATAAGTGTAATAAATTCTTATATTTCAATAAACAAAAATTAAATACTATTAAAATATATGAAAACGAGTGTGTCTTGATATTTAGCAATCTACATGATTTTGAAGCATCATCTAAACAATGCTAATCTACGAGCTACCCAATAAATTCCTATACCTTTAATATTTTTGTCTTGACGATACTGCAACGGTGACGATTGGAATAGGAAATTCCATTGGTTCAAACGTTAAATCTCTACGTAAATATTCAACAATACTATTTGATGACAAGTTAACCCGTAATCTAATGATTTACGGATGGAAAAGTGTGAAAGTGTCCAAACTTATACAGGGTATGGCTAGCTAATGTAGACAAAAACAGAAAAACTCATTTCCCCTTTCCCATGTACAGTTTTCAAATTTCATAATGTTTTTCTTGGGGGGAAAAGCCCGGTCGAGTTTATTAGCTTTTCAGGGCAACCACTCATTCATTCTCATTAATTTTCCAAATGTAGGCCCTACTGTTTTCTAATAAGTATGGTTTTTGTCCACATCGGCTAGCCATACCTTTCACTTTAACCACTCGATAAAGGGGGCAGGGCATGAGATTTTTTCAACGGGTTTTTTGCTAAACCCACATTTTACATGATGCTCTACAACTTTCTAAATAACATATGGGGTCTAACCCCTACCTACCCCTACAAAATTAAAATTTTCAAAATTTACCCCTTTACTCCCAGGGATGCAAAATGATTTTATTCTGAATTAGGGGACATTAAAACCAAATAATCAATATTCATTTTCCCCCAATCTGTTCCCCTTGAGTCGTTATTTGGACCTAAAGACGGGACACCAATTATGAAACGCCCTGTATTTTAAGATATACAGAAAAAAAAAAATCTTAATAAAATCATAAAAACCTTTTACTATGATTAAATTTCATGGGTGGGAAACTCCCCTCCTGAAAGTTTTTTTGGGTGCGATTTTAAAATTTTGGGCGAGAATCCCACCATCCCGTCTTGAAATTCAAACCCTGTACAAATATTACAACTACAGTACAAATTTGTTAGATATAAGTAGTTAGGTAATAAAATAATATAAGAAACGAGTTATTTCAGTCTATAAGCGTAATTTATAGCAACAAAGCAAATAAAATCACTTTGTTTCAAAAGTCACGTTGTTTATAAATAACTATAGCTTATAATAATAAAACAAATTAAAAATTAACAAAAAATAAATAATTATAAGAATTTTCAAGACTATAAATATCAAGAAACTATCTTCCACAAAAATTAAAAAAAAAACTACAACACAAATTTACTTATTGCGACAGAATTTATTCATGAAAATAATGAAAAGCACAATATTAGAATTTCTTATATTCATTAAAAAACTTCACCTATTGACTTTATATTTTCTAAGAAAATAAATTTTCTGTATCTTTAATGTGTGTGTTCTGTTTTGTGTATTATTTTTAATCACAATTAAAAAATAAATAAATAAATAAAAAAAAAAAAAAATCATTTTGAAATTACACCATTACTAACATTTCACGAATATTTCACTAGCGCATTTACATAAAAAGTGTTGCTTAAGCATATATCATAGGACTATCTGAAAAGTGAAGGTACACAAGAAATCAACCATTTATTTACACGTGTTTGAGCTGTAGCGTCGAAAATTATATGGGTCGGTCCCTGAGACCGCATGTTAGTACTGGAGGGTTAAATAAGAAAAATGAAATTATTCATACATTAAAAGCTTCTTTTCTTCGGGCAGGTATTTCTAAAGTTATCTGAGATTTGAGTTCTATCCTTAGTTAAAATCGACCCAAGTTTGCTTTGCATGCAATTGATTAATAAGGTTTGAATTGTGTTTTTAGCTAAAAATATTGTGTTGTATTTTTAAAAAATCTTTTGGCAATAATATAAATCCATTTTCTCATTTTGAGATTTTACTGGTTTTATTTATTCAGTCCAAGAGGGAAACTAGAAGAAAAGGAAAATATTGAATTATGAGTCTGCTAAGCATGACTGGAAGATTTTGGAACGATGAAATGAAATGAAGTGACACTCCCATGACTGTTAAGAATGAATAGGAAGTGGTGTTTGGCTTCAGAAGTGGCAGGGAATGAATAGATCAGATTTTCTTATGCTTGTAGGTAAATGAGGAGGATTTACGAATAAGGATGTTTGGAAAACATATGACAGTGAATTGAAGCAATATGTATGTAGATATTGCTGGAGGAAGTAGAATGTGAATGAATGATTGCACGGGACCTTGAGACCTCTGTGTTGGAGACCTATCTTGTCTTTGGGAAATTTTCCTTATTAGACAATGAATGTGTTTTTAAAATGCACAGTTAAATTTAGGGATTAAAAAAAGGAGTTTTTTTATTTTTATTCGTTATGACAGTATTTGAATATTTTGAAAATATTTCAAAAAAATAAGGAGTGATGACATTTCTGTTGTTATACTTACTGATGTTAAGACTTATAAGCATTTTCAGGAAAAAAAAATTTGGTGATGACTTTCTTTACAACCTTCATAATTCAATTTTGATGTATTTTTGCAATAAATTCCATTAATTTTATTTCTTACTGAGAAATCTGGTAATGAAAAATTTTTGTGGAATCTTCATACTCAAAACAGAATAACTTATTTACATACATCTATCACTCTGTTTATTTAAAATTACATTTTGTTTTATTGGAATATAGAGGGTTATTCATATTTCCATGGAACATTTCAAACAATCACAGCAATAGGCTCCGTGCACACCATGGATGGCAGCACTGAAATTGGCGTTTTTCACCATCTGGTTACTAAATTTGTAAGTTATTGAATGAGATCCTACCCTTCCATGCTGTGAGATACTGGATATAATGGCTGGTTGAAATTTTTTCCATTAAAGCCCTGACAAAACCCAAAAGAAAACCACAAAATGCAGTTTAGAATGCAGTGATGAATACAAGCAGTGCAAACGACTCATTCAGAAAATGCTAATTTTTGTCGCCAGAGGGGATCAAGGTCGGAAATATTAACTCTGCCTATAGCAATTTGTTAATATTTCCCCCCCCCCCCAAAAAAAAACAAAACAAAAACAAAACAGCAGCACCTGTGGCCCAATGAAGAATTGGTTGGAAGAGCAGTAAATTTATGTTCCAAAGTAGCCTTGAAATAGTCCAGATATGAACCAGAAAATGAAATATAAAAATTTCAACCCTTACATCAAGCAGAATTATACATTTACACAGCTATCTACAAGATGTTATAGTTCAGAAAAAAATGACCACGAATTTATAGTCACAAACTGCTATTGAGTCATATTCCCTTCTCATGTATTCCTGAAGGTACTTGTTACACGGGTAGACTGAGGAACTATCTTAAGTTTTTCCCAAGGAATAGTCCATGCTTAGTTGCTGTTGATTGATACGAGGGTATTTCAATCGAAATTTGCCACAAGATGGACAGGACATAACAGAACAAGAAGATCACATGTTAATGCTATGGCCTCCCTGGTCCCTTATGTTTTAATTCTCTGTGACGACTTCTTGTGGAGGTTTTTGAAGTACACTATTGTATGTGCATCCACCCCACAGGAATCTCCAGGATCTTCACAACCTTATCACAACTGCTGTGGCGTTACTTGTCCATAACAGACTGATCAGTGGGATGAAATGGATTATTGCCTAGATATGTACCTTATCAAAAGTGCTCAGATTGAGCATTTATGAAATATGTAATGGAAACTTAAGGACTTTAGAACTTATAAGAAAATTTGGCAGTTTTTTTGATTTTTTTTTTTTTTTTTTTTGATTGTTAGTGACAATGGAGAGTGCTACACCATTTTCAAAAATTAGTATTACAACAAAGATCAAATGATAATTTTTTCACTTTATTTGAAATAATATATTCATAACACCAATATATCCATGACCATTGGCACGAATACACTCTTATGTTTTTGATGGCATTGAAACACTTGTTGGGTCATTTGTTGAAAATTTATAGCTGGAAACTGATTGTAAATACCTTCTCTTGGCATACAAAATTTTGCTCTATGTGAGACAAGTCAGAAAGGTGATAAATTTTGTTCCTTAAGTTCCTCAAGTTTCATCGAGTATATTTTGTTCATTACCATTTTGTAAAATGCTCTTTGGTATCATGTTTCGTGAAAAGTCTGATCACAGGGTTTATTTTTTCCCATGCACACTGACACATAACAAAATTGGGCAGCAGTTAGGTACAGACAGTGTTGTACGAACCATTAGTGACAGGTTACTCAAAGCTAGACTGTAAGCATATGTTCTACAGGCAACTGAGACTGTCCTAGTATAACACTAAGGAAAATTGGATGGACAGTATAATGATTCTATGATTTCATGGACAAAAAAACATTTCTATTTATGGCAATGAGACCAAATTGATGAAGGGGCAAACCATCACTGAGAGGCATACTTCCTTATCCCCTGAGATATTGGTTTGGGGTGCTATTGCACATGACACCAAGACTGACTTTACTACTATGTAGAAAGAGTTGTATTTAGTATTTTTAATCATGGCAATCATAATTATACTGTAATTAAATCGGTTGAATTTGGAGGGAGATACGAGTCGTAGATTGTCTTCGTTCTCTTGCTGTCTCCCATAGAGCATGCTGGGAAGGCATTTGCAATCATGGTAGTCTTCAGCTAATAATCTAAAAAAAACTGACAGGTATGTAGAGAAAGTCTCAAATGATATTCTCAGGATTTTTTTGCTTCAGTGCCATCAAGAATACATATATTTGTGTCATTGTGTTAATGTTAATCACATCTTTCAATAATTAAATGCAGCAATTATTAAATGTGAGATTAAACATTTGATTCTTACTACGTTGAGTTTGAGGAATGTACTAAGCTTCTGGCGAAAGACTTTCTATTTGCACTCGTATGATAGCAGCAATTAAAATGGGAAGAAAATGATTGTTGTAAATCTAATACGTTAATGAATGAATAGAAATGATAGTGCTCATATCTTATTTTTTTTTTTTTAAGGTGCTTTCAAGATGTTATGCTTAAGGAATTGAACAAATACTAATTATTGATTAATTCAATGGTGGACCTAATGCCATGCCTATATCTGCAGGTAATTCATTCTTTTTTTTTATGTGTACTATAATCTACTAGTTGATTCTAACTGCAATCTCTGTCCATAAAGTTCGGTGAATGACGTCATATTGCTAATGGCCGTAAGGGTGTGCTACCGTCATATCCTACCCCAGACAGGTTGAGACTTGTTTAAACAAATTTGAGAGAATGAGCGCTGTAAGTGTGTTTATCGTGTTTAAACAGCAGGTTCATTCTAGACTTAAAAAAGGGCACGACGTTATCAAAAAAGTGCACTTTACCTCCCAAAAAAAGAGCACTTAATTTTCAAAAAAGATTTTTTTTCTATAAAAACTGCTTAGTTCTTTTCGAAGTTCCTTAACCCTTTACAAGATTTTTAGATTTTTCTTTGCAGGCACATTTTGAGGTGTCAGGGCGCGTGTTCAGGATCAAAGGTTGGCGGGGCCGAAATTTTTCATCAAAAGGACAAACGGGGTGGCGCACCTCGTAAACCCTGCCTAAATAAACCTTGAAACAGGGCATTGAAGAGTGAAGGTGTAGTGCGTGCGGTCGAAACCCAAAATGGATCAGCTAACGAAAGAGACTCATGAAATGCTGACAACAGTTTATAAAGAAAGTGCTATCACTTTGATGTGTGGTTTAATCAGCTCAGAGGAGGCCGTAACACCGTGGAAGATTCCCCCCCCCCCCCTCAGCCACGGAAAAAATCGACTGTATTTTTTTTGCATCATAACATTAATCCAGGTTAATAGCGTATTTATCATTCAAAATTTTTCGATTTTTCCTAATATTTTATTAAGAAAAATGCCTCGGAAAATTGAAAATTTGCGTGGGATCTTCCATTCTTTCTCCACAGAACACGGCGCAACAAGCTGTTATTTCCTGCTGCGAGAACCTTGGGGAATTTTGTCGCCGAGATTCTAGTTGCTTAGAACGATTCTACATATCGTAAGATTTTGCTAACTTGTTTTATGTCGGAATGCCTTTGATTTGTTCTCTGTTTGGATGTGTAAATAGACAGTCGGATAGAAATTTCACATTTCATAGATTTCCAGAATCAGAATTGATTAAAAAACAGTGGATTAGTTTTTGACAGCGAGGGAACTGGTATCCAACTCCAAACAGCATCGTGTGCTCATTTCGAAGCATCTTGCTTTGTCTACGCATTCACCGTTTAAAATTCAGTACCAATTCAAACAAGAAATTTGCCGAAACTAGATCACATATACCGTAAATACTGTATTAAGCGCCCGGGCACTTATTTGCAAAAATTTAGCGGACCCCCAGGCGCTTAATGCAGGCGGGCTGGTATTACAGGTCCGGCGCTTATAAAATTCTGCACAACTGTGATGGATAATATTATGCAAAATTCTCGCCCTTCTCCTTCATCTTTTCTAAAGTAACCTGCTGTGTTTTCCATTCCCGTTAGGATCAATGCTTAACTGTTTGGCTGTACCCTCTGTAGAATGGTTTTCAGCCTACTTTACTGTTGCGAAATTAAAATTGATGCTATAACTGTGAAGTTTTCATTTTTCATCAGCTATGTTGCTTAACTGAATCCAAAATTAAAAGGAAGAAATTAGAAGACAATCATGCTGGTATCTAATTTCCGGTTTAGCAGTGGCATTTGGGAGAGGAAACATTCCCGTGAGAAAGCAGCAAGAGAAGAAAAATCCATGAAATGAACTAAAATAAGCGCCCGGGCGGTTATTGAAGGTCCGGCGTTTATTTGCAAAAATTCAGCGGACCCCCAGGCGCTTAATGCAGGCGGGCCGGTATTTCAGGTCCGGCGCTAAATACAGTATTTACGGTAAGGTGGAACTAGATGCTCTTCCAACTCTAAACTGGCCTGGCGTTCTTCAAGAACAACGACCGCAACAGCACTTGTTAAACGCCGAAGGAATGAGGAGGTATGCCTATTTACTGTGTAAGGCACGCGCCGCCCTAATGTGCACATGCCGATACGGCAAGCAGAAGATCCCGTTAAACAGTTTAATGCATAGGTCTGTATATCGCAGCAGTTGCAGTAGCATTTAATTCTGCAACGGCCCTTATATATCGCTGTCACTGTTATCAAAATCGCAGTTATCCCTACCGGTCTTGTTTCATATTCGTATTCCATTGCGATGCCCAACTAATAACCGATAGCGTCCAATGTATGACGTCACGAATTCGAAACTCCTTCGCACTTCTCGGCAACTTGTTACGTAACAGTTGCCGAACCATGGTGCCAGTGTCTGTCGCAGGGGGAGGGAAAGTTTTTTATATATTTTATCAATTTTGAGTACGAATTGAAAATTTTTATACATGCTATGTTGTTATTGAGACTTTCATCTTTCATTTTAAACAAAGTTGTTGTGGAGTTTACCTTTAAGAAAACAATAAATAAAAACTGGCGTCACTACTTTGTAGGCTTTAGAACACTTGGAGACAACCCTTGCTATACCATGTCCAATAGTAGAGGCGACAAGCTGCACATTGGTCCCTGGTTTGAATCCAAATTGAGGAATTTTTCCTTCTGTCTTTCATGTAAATACCTTTACTTTATGTTGGAGCATTTACTCCAGTTCTTATTTGTTACTTTCTTACAAGTATTAAGTTGGATTTATTTTGCTAATGCAAACCTTAACCATAATCAAATCACTTGGTGGATGAATATGACCAAATAAGGACTGATTTCATATTATTAATAATATAGTCAACGACAAAAATATGGCTCGTTGAGTTTCTAGTAGAGAACAGTGGGTGGTAGAGACCTGCATGAAGAGGAAAAGTCAAGAAAAATATTAACCAGTGCACATCAACCCTTCAGTATTACAATGTGTAAAGCTAAAGTGGGCAGTGAAGTTATGCAAATTAGATAATAATGATTTCATCAAACACCCCTCTAAACACCAGTGACAAAAATATGGCTCGTACCCGGAAAGGTTCAAAACTAGGTGGAGGAGATTTTTAACGAAGGTTGTTGGAACAATTCTGAATTCTTCCTTCAGTATTGGTGTGTTATACATTTGTGTTGCTGCATTCCGTGCGATTTGTATGCATTTTGTGAATAATGGTTCGTCAGAAGCGTTTGTCTTCAGAGGAACAAGGCGCAATCAAGGTGTATTTTGAAGCGGGACTCAATTTCACTGAAATCGATAAACGTTTAAACAGAAGCCGTGATGTGGTACGTGATTTCTTGAAAAATCCAGACCAATATGGTAAGAAGCATTCACTGGGTCGACCTCGCCTGTTTGATGTCAGAGCTGAGAGACGGATCATCCGATCTCTGAATCCGGGGAATCGCACCTCTTGCAAGAAAATATGCCGAGACAATCATATCGACCTCAGGCATCTTCGTACCGTGCAGCGAATCTTCCATAACAGTGAATTTGCTGGGTGGAGAAAGATCAAACGAGTACCAGCATTGAAACAGCAACATCGCAAGCGGAGATTGGATTTTGCAAATGCAAATTTGGACCTAGATTGGACCAAGGTTGTGTTCTCTGATGAGAAGCAGTTCATCCTTGATGGTCCTAATGGACTTGACTGGGAATGGGTGGACTCCCGTGACCTCAACGTGTCAAGAAGCGACGTCAAGCTGGTGGTGGCACGGTGATGGTGTGGGGAGCAATTGGATATCTTGCGAAAGTTCCACTGGTGGTCGTGACTGGACGAATGTGCTTCCCAGATTACTGTGAACTTCTTCGCCAACATCTCCTCCCTGGCATCAGAGAAATCGCCGGCCAGGACCCAATATTTCAACAGGATAACGCACTGTGCCACAGAGCCGCCAACTCCATGAACTGGTTACGTCGCAACAGGATCAAGATTCTGGACGGGCCTAGTCTCTCTCCGGATCTCAACATCATCGAAAACCTATGGGCAGAGCTGGTTCGCTTGGTATATGATGTTGGGAGACAATTTGATAAAGTGGAAGAGCTTACTGAAACAATCCATGAGTGCTGGGGCAACATCCAACAAACATATGTGCAGAACTTGTACCACTCAATTCGAAACCGACTCATTGCAGTGCAGAGTGCACATGGAGGACCAAGTGGTTATTAACCGGCTCATGTATCTTTTCGCTGATATGTTAACTGTTATTCGAATAAAAGCAGCACCGAGCTATATTTTTGTCACTGGTGTTCAGAGGGGTGTCTGATGAAATCATTACTATCCAGTTTGCATAAATTCACTGCCCACCTTAGCTTTACACATTGTAATACTGTAGGGTTAATGTGCACTGTTCATTATTGTTCTTGATTTTTCCTGTTCTTACAGGTCTCTAGCACCCACTGTTGTCTGCTAGCACCTCAATGAGCCATATTTTTGTCGTTGACTGTATACAGTGTACTACAAACTTGTATGAATTTTGTAGTATACATGAAATAATTTTTTTTGTGAGTTCTTTCAAGCAATTACTAACGACAAGAAATTATGTGATATACACCAAGATTAAAATTAATGAAGGAAGATACAGTGGAACCTCGGTTCACGAATGCCCCGGTTCACGAACAACAGTTTTTGTTTCGGGTTACACACCAAATTTCGGTCCACGAACTGGCGCATCACAAACTTGCCATTGTACGCATGTGCAGATAGATAGTGTCACTTTGTATTCGTGTGAATATCGTTCGCAATTTAGGTTTTATATCTTTAATGTTATTCTCGACGCCTCTATCAAGACACACGAGGTTCCTGGTTTGAATCCAGGTCGCAGAATTTTTTCTTCCACTTTTTCAAATAATATCATTTATTTGTGAGTTTGCTCCTCCAGTTCATATTCTTTATTTCTCATTGCATGTTCATCAAACTTTCTGAGGGAATTTCCCGATCTGTGAACCAACTGTCCGCCTTCCATTGGGCTTTCTACCTTGACAACTTGTTTTTTTTTTAAGACACTTAGTGACAGCATGGCTTTACAATTGTCTTTAACGTCATTCTTAAATTACTGTACTGTACCCATATTAAATTAACGGAAAAAATCTGTTTTTGATCGTTGGAATGGATTACTTGTATTAATGATAATTGAAAAATGGTCTTTGGAGGCGTTTTTCATACCATTACCTCCGATATTGATGAATAAATAGAGAAAAATAGTAAAGAAAATTCCACGGCTGGACTCGAACCAGGGACCTTCGGGTTACCGTCCCGATGCTCTAACCATTAAGCCATTGTGGACATGGAAGATGACATAGAAAGAAAAATAACTCCAAAACCACTATTCCACATAATAAATTTTAATGACTCAGATGTACATTTTGGAAACGAAGTTTCCTTCATCAGTGAGTTGACGAAGTTTCCTTCATCACTCACTGATGAAGGAAACTTCGTTTCCGAAATGTACATCTGAGTCATTAAAATTTATTATGTGGAATAGTGGTTTTGGAGTTATTTTTCTTTCTATAGTTGTGTCCACAGTTTTTGGCTTGATTCCAGTGTATGGAAGATGACATTATCAAACATGTCCTATGTGCATAGGTTACAGCGCGGAATTTTCTTTACTATTTTTCTCTATTTATTCATCAATATCAGAGGTAATGGCGTGAAAAAATCCTCCAAAGACCATTTTCCAATTATTATTATATTATTATTCGCCATTTAATAGTAAAGATAGTCCTGGCTTGCGAACTAGGAGCCATTTAATTACAGAGATAATGCAACTTGTACGAGGTAAGAATGGATGTGCGTTAGCCGGACAGCAATGGTAGAGTCCATGTAAATTAAGATCTAAACATGTAAATTGTCCGTGTTCTCTCCTTTAAAAAGAGAGGAAACGAAACATGTAACTCCATTGTCATACAATGTATCGCTTGACTAATGCGGAGCTGGCAGACATGTCTACGGCAAGGCACAGGGTAATGCTACTGAAGCGGAAAGGATTTACTAACAGTGTTTTCCAGACCGTGATCACCCACATCGCCGGGCTTTTTCATGCATTTTGAACACCTACTGTAGTGTCATTCCTACCTCGTACAAGTTGCATTATCTCTGTAAGGATGCATTTCCAGACACATATTTATAGGAAAAATATTGTTCTCCGCTACAAACTGTATATTCTTGACTTACCTTTCTGAATCACCCTGTATTGTACGTTCAAAACTTTAGAAAATTCACTTTTTTTCCTTCAATTTCCATCCCCTTGCCTATCGCTGAAAAAAACCCGACATCAAAGTTTCGAAAGCAAAAGGACGATAACTGATCGGAAGTGTACGCCTTCTAAAACTCGCCCGCGATCATTCATTTTCAACATGGGCACTGCCTCAACTGATGATAAGTCATTTACTATTTTTAAAAATTCTCCCATCTAGCCACCATTTATTGAAAGTTCACAAAGAATAAAATCAATTTTTAGGATTTTAGCATCATCTAAAACCCTATTAACGATGGTACAGATGTATGTATGTATTGTAACGTCCCACTTTTTCCTTCCTTGGGTCCACTTTTGGCAGAATTTTTTCTTTTGATCTGCCGTGATTTTTGAGAATTTATTGTATGGGGATAGGGTTAGCTACGGGTTTTCGATTATTTTCTGGGATTTTGGGTTTTATTTTTGTTCGGATTTCCCTATTTCTGTGTCTAGCACGAGAGAAATTGAAATTTAATGTTAAGCTTGATTTTTAATTCTTTACTACTTATGAATTTAATGGAAAGATTGTTTTTTTTTGAGAACTCTTTAGCGTGAGATTTTTGGTGTAAGAATTATTTATATAATTGTAAATTTTGATTTATTTTATGCCTAACTTGATGTTAAGCCTTTTTTTTTTTCCCTTGTTTATTAAAATATTATCATTCGCATGTCCTCGTGACTCGAGCTCTTGATTGTTTACCAAAAACTTGGTCTAACCCAATACTGTCTCTGTTTGATTATTAATTAAGTTTTTGTTAGTGCATGGCTTACGCCACGAGAGTTGCAACCAACAGTGATAATGTTGAAGAGTTTAGCTGTTAAGCTTCTGAACAAGGATGAGCAGTTAGGTCTGCGGTACCGCCTAGGATACAACCTACTTCCCGACAGAAGCCTTGGAGTCTGGTTTGGAGTCCTGCCGAAATGGAATTTCCTCTCCAGGCCAGAGCCAAGCAACCACTTCTTCCAGCGACTAGAACGAGGAGGTCCTCTCCTCCTGCCCTACCCACAGCTTGCAGTCCTGGATCTTATACTTCAAGACCACCAAAGGAAAGTTGCTGCTATGGCAAAGAGTGCTAGCGACCGCTAGTAGAACGTACCCGGACAACTACAGAGCATTCGGTGAAAGTTGAGACTAATGCATACTTATGTAACTTTATTTTCATTCAAATAGGGTTACTGTAGGCCTCCCTCTTAAAAGGTCTACACGACGCATTCTGATTTTAGCGTCCCATACATGGCTTTGAGAATAAAGTACTAGGCTCCATGAAATTTCGAGACTCGTCTGGAATTTTAGACATCGCACCTTCAAAGAGATCGGCAGTAACTTCAGGAAATGAACCACCTGACCATGACAAAGCAGAACTGCAGTAAGATCGTTCTTTCCACAGTATTGTGTGGTGTATCACAACGTAAGGCCTTACGAGTTTAGTGTAAAGAATAATGAGTAACTTTGCGCATATGTTTGAATTCTGTTTATGGATTTCTTAAGATTTAGATGTTTAACTGAGTTAATGTATATTGAATTTGAGATTACAAATGGCATTCTCCTGCACCTATTTATGTATATATATATATATTTTTTTATTCTGCGAACAGGGCACGCAACTCAAGAGAGTATATTCATCTACGTCTAGAATTAATGTTTAGACAAGTCACGATTTCGGATGAATACACGGTATAACGATTCCTTGGAACGCGTCGGTTCCGTTGCTGAGTTTGATATTTTATTGAGTGATTTAGGAACCTTCAGCCTCTTGTTTTCTCCTCCCCGGTATTGTTGGAGGTTTGATTTGTTAAACTTTTTCCTTATCCGAAATCGTTGTCTTGGTTGTTTTCCCACTGCCGTAGCTTTAATCTATACTCTTGATATTTTTTTTTTTTGGAGGGTATTTGGACCTCAAACTGTACCTTATTTTTGTCCTTGCTTTTGCTTACATTTATAATCTTATTTTTTTTTTTACTTCACCCTTGTGAGACTCTCTGCTGTATTAGATTTCGTATTTGAAAAAAACCGTGATTTTAGGTGCAGCAAACCAAGGAGTCAGCGAGAACAGACCGTCAGACGATTTACCAGACAAGAAGAATTCAAGAAGAAGAAATTTTTTCTTTACATTTGTACCTGATCTTTTTTTAAGTTCTATTCTTTGTATATCTTTTGCAAAATTTTATCTTACTCTTCAGTTACTTTGTTTAATTTTTTTTTGTAATTCAGTAAACGAATTTTCTTAGGCCACAAGGGCTAAAATGTATCTGTTGGGTTCTTCTCCACTTTATTTAATTTCGTAACTTCTCTATCTTATTTTCGGGGTGTATTTTACTTATTTTTTTGGGACAGAGTTGTCGCGGAGTTATTTTGGCTTCAGGACAACCCCTCTCCTGTGTTTTCGTCACCGCCTGCGTTAGCTTTTAGGGGGGATATTACAGAGTTTTTTTACGTTTTATAGAACCTTATAGTATGTATGTATGTATGTAATGTGTATGTCACACGCCATAATTTTCGAAAGGATTGACCTAGAGGCTTGAAATTTTGTACACACGTAGGCCCCATACAGAGGACGAAGTGAAAAATATAGCAAATCCTCTCTAGGGTGGACCAAACCATGTGTTTTTGTGGTTCCTCAACTGACTTCCTTTCGTGTCTATGGAGTTTTGATTGCGTTTGAGCAATTTGTGACGTCAGAGTTTAACTGTTTGACGTCAGAATTTAAAGAACCCTATATGAAGTATAGCGCATCCTCCTGCTACTGCTCGTAACATTTTGATGCCATAACTTTTGAAAGGATCGACCATGGCCCAATAGATTATAGAAGGCCTGTCCATTCGATGCTTTTCAGCATCTAAAATGGGAGGCAAATAGGTTTCTTATTTTTGCCACAATGGCGCTAAATCTTGTCCCCATGCAACTGAAAATAATGCATTCTGAATAGGCGATATAACTATTTAATTTAGCCTAAAGTTCTTCTTTGTCTAATTATAGGTTTTAATAATTCTTTTTTAATTTATTATTTTAATTAAATTATCAATAATAATTTTTAATCTTTAAATTTTTTAATGTATGACATTTCAGTGCGCAGACGTTCTTTCTAGGTAGTGTTGATTCAATATGCTTTGTTCGTTCTTTAATTATTGTCATGATTGTTGTTAACATCTTATTGTCGTTAACAAAACGAAAACGCGTGCGATAGGTTTGGTTAAATGAAACCGAAGCTTTGGCTAGGAACGAGTTTTAGTGCCATTGTGGCATATAAGAGAAACCTATTTGCCTCCACTTCTTATCATTGAATGGACAGGCCTTCTATAATCTAGTGGGCCATGGATTTACCTAGAGGCTTGAAATTTTCTACACATGTAGGCCCTATAGAGAGGTCTGTGCGAAAAATATAGCGAATCCTCTAGGGTGGCCTGGGGCCCCTCGGGGGCCACTTGTATGAACTTCATGGTTCCTTTTTTATCTTTTGAACAAATAGGGCAAAAATCCTGAAATTTCGTAAATTTGTATGCGGTTCGAAACCAGTATACAAGAAAAGTGATACAAGCCTCTAGGGCCCTGCCGAGGTTCCGAGGCCCCAAATACAAATGAAGCTATAACATTTGAATGGAACGACCTAGGAACCTGAAATTTTGTATATTTTTAGTTTGGTACTAAAAAATATAGCCAATATAGAAGGAAGCTGATATAATCCTCGCCAGGGGCCTCGAGGCACCAAACACAATTGAAGCTATAACATTTGAACAGAAAGGCCTAGGAACCTGAAATTTTGTATATTCATAGTGTGGTATTAAAAAAATATTGTAAATATACAAAAAAAAAAAAAAAGTAATGTAGGCCCCAGCAGAGCCCCACAGGCCCCAACACAAGCAAAGCTACAACTTTTAAACGAAAAGGTCTAGAAATGCGAAATTTTGTATAATTATAGTAGTTTACTAAAAAATTTAGATAATATACACGAAAAACTGGTATAAGGCTCTTAGGTCTCCGCAGGGGCCCTGAAGCCCAAATCACAAATAAGCTCTAAGATTTGAATAATAAAAGGCCTAAGAACTTGAAGTTTTATATTTTTACGGTGCATTACTTAAAAACTATAGACAATATACAAGGAGACTGGTATAGGCCTCGGGGCCCCTGGCGAGCTCAAATACAATTGAAGCTATAAAATTTGAATGGAGAGGCCTACGGTCCTGAAATTTAGTTTAATCATTGTGTGGTAGTTAAAATTTTAGCTGATCTATATTAAAAATTCTGTAAGTTTCTTGGCAGGGGCCTTGCGGCCTCAATCTCAAATCAAGCTATAAATTTAAAATCAGAAGTCCAGAAACCAGAAATGTTTTATATTTATAATGTGTTGCTTTAAATTTTAGCTATTACACACTAAAATTGATATAGTCCTCTGAGGCCTCGGCAGGGGTCGCGAGGCTCCAAATACAAATCAAGCTATAACTTTTGTACGAAAAGGCCTAGGAACCTGAAATTTTGTATTTGTGCCCCTCCACTTATTATAGTCACGAGCCGGTACTGCTTGTACCATTTTAATGCTAAAACTCTTTTATCGTTGGATAATGAAGCCTTAACTAATTTTTAATTTTAGTGTTTGCGTTGGCTTTCGATTTGCACTATGGCTGCCAGCCCATAAAATTGAAGTTGAAATAAGTAACTTTTTTGAAGCAGTCATACACTCTGATTGGTTGTCACAATTCTGCTTTCAAAACTTTGCTATCGCACTGGTTTTGGTGACGAAAAAGTGGACATAAATTCAGAAAAAAAGCGAATTCTCTGTAAAGTTTTAAACATGCATTGTGGTATAATATATCTCAAATTGAAATTGAAATGTGCTGGATTTCTGGAAATTCTGGATTTTAGGATGCTGGATTTGAGGAGTTACTGTACGAAGATATTTTTCCTTCTTTTCTGTTCTTTAAAAAAAAAAAAAAAAAAGAGGAAGGGAGGCTTAAGGGTTGATCTCAAGTGCTCCCTTGAGAAGTTTAAGCAATATTTTTGTTTTATAATAAATGGAATTAAACATTTATGAAATCAATTAAAGTATTTTCAAAATGTACAGTATAATATTATACAAATTAAAATAAAAAGAATAAAAAATAATGCCTATTTAACATAGATGTTGTGTCTATCTAAGTATTTGGAATGCTTTTAGGGTTTTTTTTTTGTGATGAAAAATAGGAAAGAAAATTCCGCAGCCTGGATTCGAACCAGGAACCTTTGTTTTTTTTTAAATATCTTTTCAATTAAAATTATGTGTTTGTTTGTTTATTTTATTTAGATGCTCGTAAAGCTCTTTCATTGCTGGAAAATATACAAAACAGATTGCAAGCTTCAAATAACGTACACCCTGTAAGAGAAGATCTACAAACTCTTATTAATATTTTAGAGAATCCAGTCTTTAAAGGGATTTTGAACATTCAAGAGTCTCTCAAAGAACTCCATCGACAGCTCCATCAACATCCTTCTATCTTACCTATTGACTTTGATATAACATCTTCTGGGGAACTTATTTTGAATTTGCCCCCTAATCCAGACCCTTATGACAACGGCTATGACCTCGAACAAAACTATGAATTTGACCGCATACCAACTTTGTCCAGACCAGAATCGGCTACATCGCCTTCAGAATCACAACAGGTAAGTTATATTGGATGCCAGAGAATTGTTTTCTTGAGGAGAGATGATAACAGAACACAGCCTATACAAGACTCTGTAATGTTAAGGGTTGCTAACATTTCACACACAGACCGTATTTATTATTATTATTATAGATTTTTGAATAGTGTGTGGTCTGTTAAATATGATTGTTGTTTTGAATATGTATACTGTATTCGTGACGTATACAGGGTGGATACAAAAAATGTAGAAATTATGAAGGAAACGGATGGGCAAAATAAAACCAATAACTAGCTCCATTCTTCCACTACTTAATGATATATTATTTATGAGCAATCATGCGTCGACAAAGCGACTTCACGTGCTTTGTCAATAATGCCTAAAAGATGAACAGAAAGTAACAATATATTCATTCTTGACAAATCGATTGTTATATGCCATGCCTTTATCTTGGTATTCTTTACAGTCGCTGTTTTAGCACGTGAATTCGACTTAAAGGAGTCCACGAAAGATTCTGAAAAGTTGATGCTTTGACAGTCATATTTCTGAAAACAGAATTTGAAAAAGTTAATCCGTTTTCAAACGGCGGACGGCCTGATAAACGTACAGGCCAAGGGTGCATTCTTATAAGTAGCTTTTTGCTAAAGCTCCTAATAATTGTTATTGTTGGTGATCCGTTCATCGGATTTTGGATTTATTTTTGTTTTGTTTTGTTGGGAATTCCATGCTGAACAAGTCTTCAATTGAAATTTTTCGTGTATCTGTTATGTTTTTTAAGATAGGATTTGAATGTGTCCTAATTTGCGTTTTTGGACTGATGAAAAGTCCACCATAGGATAGGTCACCTCCAACTTCCTATTCATTGGATTCATCAGAATTGACATAGCTGTTTCGGTTGCGAAAAGAAAAGGAGGGGGGGGGGGCTCATTTTTGTATCCACCCTGTATAATCATCTGCTATTTCTTGGCATGTAACCTCGTCTGAGCAATAAACATCGTAGTTCAAATTCAGCTAGTCACATTAGTCAAGCTACCAGCTGCCAGTGCCTGCTTTTTACAAGTAATGATTTCATTCACATGGATAAGGGGCTTTGATTAGGTTTCCGTTAATTAAAGGTGATCCTGAATAGGGACTACAAGTTAATCCACTCTTGTTACTCATGGCTACCTCTCACAAGCATTTGGTTGCAAGGCTGCATATCTTATGGCAAGGGTCTAGCTGCAGTTTATACAGCTCCATGACCAGCTGGTTATAACGAACAGAACTCTGAGTATGTAACTTTTGATGCTTCGTTCAAAACTTTCTCTGGCGCATTTGAAAGTTACAGTTGATCATGTGGCCAACCTCTTAAGACTAAACTCTCTTCAAACTGATGGTACCAACAGTAGACGTTCTTCCGGTTTAATGACTGCTTCCCAGAAAAGTGTGCGGAATTACTGTTGTACCTTTGTGGTAGATTTTGTTCTTTGCTAGATTTAACACAGCATATGCCTTTTGCTGATCAGTTGCTATTTTGCAATAATCACATTCCGGCCTGATCATGACGACTTGTGTCCAACCAAGTTTTATGTGTTCGAAATGGTGTAGCCATATTTCATCTCCTGTGTACAAAGTTTTTTGATTATTTGGGGCATTTGTCAACATCCTGGGCATTAACTTTTTCAGCCCTAACTGGTCAGTATTGTGCATATATTTCATTTTCCAGTTCCCAGTAGGAGTGGCATTTTTTTTTTTCCCACAGTTACACTCCCGTCTTCGACATACCACATTTTCAGGGTTATTGCACCGTGTGTGGTGTGCCATTGTGAAGAGAACCCCGAATAATGGCCTGCCCCTTTTCACAGGATAATCTGTCCTTTAACCATACTGTGATCGATAGCATTTACTTCATAGAACGTCTTTAACCAGATTGTTTCCCGCTATCTCATTCTCAGTACACAGGAGTCTATAAATCTGTAATAGCTTTTGACGAAGTACAAGTGCAGTATCACGAAGTCAATTGAACTACACCATGTGTAAGTGCTCCAAATTGTGAAAAATCCGTTATCCATAAAATCCGAGCATTCCGTAAAAAGACGTCCTGTACATAGAATTACGAGGCCAATTCAAAAATTATGATTAAGCCAACTGAATACCACCTTCTTAGAAGGAATGTACAAGCTTGTGGACCACTGGACCACTCTTGCCGTTGTGTAAATAAATTGTAGAAAGAAAAGTGCAGATGGTTTTTGACTTGTCCTTGTAACCTTAGCTTGGTCACATAAATGGTCATTATACATAATGTGATGGTTAGTCCCATGATCTGATATTGATGTAAACAGCTTTTATGCCATAAAGATTAATTTAATTACTCAAAAAAGAAACCCTTTTAAAAAGGTATTAAATCTTTCCTTTAGGTGTCTACGAACAATTTGCTTCCAACGGACTATGCACCATCCACTATATCGACGTATCCCTACACCCTCGAATTTCAAAGAGCTATTGAACAAGCAACTCAGGGTAGAGATGTGCATACAGTGCAGCTTTATAAACCAGAAGGGAGCAGCTTGGGATTTAGTGTAGTTGGCTTGAAATCTGAACAACATGGGGAACTGGGGATTTATGTGCAAGAGATTCAGCCTTCAGGTATTGCAGACAGGTAAGAAATGCATATACGTTATATATTTATTCAGTCTTATACGATATGATCAGGAGAAGTAATGCAAAAAAAAGCTCGTGATGTTTTTAAGCCAGGACAAGACATATTGGTGTAATCTCATCTTTCAGCTTGTACTGAGGTCGAGTCAAAAGTAGTGGCCGACTCGGGAGAGGGGGTTAGAGTTTGACGAATTCTGGGTGAAGACCGTTTACCACGAGGATATATCGCAGTTTATTAAGAGAAAAGATTGGGAAGAAATGTCAGTACGAATTTGAATGGCATAAACATTGTGCCACCTGCGTCAGCCAGTGTAAAAATGTGGCGGAAAAATTGGTGATACGCAGGCTCCTTCGTCACTATTGAAAAAAGGGGGCCAGTGTGCGAGCAGCAGCCACCGAAATTTGCAGGGTGGAAGGTCAGGGTGTGACCAATGAATGGGCAGCACGGCGGTGGTTCTCCCTCTTTTCGTCTGGAGACATGGGCCTGGAAGATATGCCAAGAAGCGGAAGACCCAAAGAAGTGGATAACATAAATCATGTGTTCGAATCCTGCTGAGGGCATGGATGTTTGTGTTTGTCCCCTTACTAACAAGCTTGGAAGATCCAGGAAAAACCTCAGTAGGCTGTACACTGGCTAAGTTAAATTTCAAGTACAGTGGTACCTTGGTTAAAGACTGTAATCCGTACTAGGATTACTGTCGTTAACCAAAACCGTCGTTATCCAAGGCATGATTTCCCATAAGATATGATTGGAAATCGATTAATTCGTTCTGGCTCCTATCAAATATGCAGATAAAAGTCTTTTAAAATGTCATAAAAATACGATACTTATCATTTATTCACAAAAAAACTGCATTTATAATCGCATAAAATAAAACGCAGTGCACTACAAAGACACAATCATCGAAAAACATAAAACTGCTGCTTCTGAGGGGTCAATTATATTTGAGCTTCACTGTTATGCTGCGTGGCTTTTCTCTATTCAACAATGTCCACCCATGCATGGCTAAGTGCAAGATCAGATAGAGATTTGCTGTTGTGTGGGACAAAAAATTTCTCTACGTTAAGTGAACCAGAGACACATTAACCAAATTAAGACATAATCAAACGTCGTTGACCAAAGCATCTATCATTATCCAAGGTTATTAGATCCAGTCGTAGTTTGATTAGCTCTGTTAATGCAGGATGTTCTATTAAAAAGAAATATTAATGAAGGTTTTTCTTTTCAATTACAAATATAGTTGAACCTTACTTTTATGAACCTCGGTTTAGCAAATTTTTTTTTCTCGTTCCTGGCCACAGCCTTGTATTTTAATACAAAATTTACTTTAACGAACATTCACTTTAACAAATGTACACTTCACAGTTCGATTGTCGCTATTGATTCATTCCAATCCGAGCTCTCAAGTAGTAAGAAGCTAAATTTCCATCTACATGCAGCAGATGACGCAGGTTATATCAATGCGTGATTTCCGCTTGATTGTATCGTTCACCCTTCTATAATGTTATAGGTGACAGTATTCACTATATCCACTACCAAGTCAGTAAATAGTAGAAATGGCAACATGTCAACATTTAACGTTTGAAAAGAACTTGGTAATTTTTTTTAAGTTAAGCCTAACCAGTATTATGAAATGATGTGTAACAATAAAATTACATTTCTAAAAGTAATCATTTCATTATTGAAATTTATTAATTTAATTACTGCAGTTTCTTAAGTTTATGATGAAACAGTACATTTACCTTATTTGGGAGTTTTTTAATGGCAATTTCACTTTAATGAAATTTCAGTTTAATGGGCAAATGACACCAGGTTGCTTCTGATGTCAAATGAAATTTCACACGTTGCTTATGATGTCGGTTTGGTAATCGAGGCTGACGAGATTTACAGGCCGTGGTGCGATTCACAAGCTACAGGCCCGACGAGATTTACAGGGCCTATTAATCTCGTCGGCCTCAGCTTACCAAAGTTGACGTCACACGCAGCTAACGTTTTTGCATGGAGGGGCCCCCATTTCGCTTATTGTTTTCTTTTTTTTTTATGTTACATTCTTTCTGATTCTGTATTATATCGATATTTTTGGTGTCATTTGCCCTTTAACGATTTATTTTCTCAGTCCCCAGGAGTTTGTTAAAGTGAGGTTCGACTGTATTAAATTGCCATAGGAAAAAATTTAAAATATGAATATAGAAATGATCAGTACATCATAATTATTTTAAACACAGTGGATATGGTCACGGTGCCGTGACTTGTCAACATTCATGGTTGTTGAAAAAGAGAAGTGATGCGATGAAAGATGGAGCATGCGCTTCGCGCAGCCGATGATTAGTGTTGGGAGAAACTGCACTTTGGCAAGCGAGAATCTTTCAAAGGAGTCGTTTGCGTATATTTAAACGATTTACACGCAGATAGTGAAATCACACAATTCACGAAATACGCAACTTCTTATTGCTTGTTTCATGAATTGTACAATGTCTTTTGACCGTCCGTGTGCGAAAACTGATACGAGGAGGGGTGGTGCCCACCTTTTGATCGCTGCTACGTGTCCCCAATTATGGCTGATAGTTTTAGATCGTGGATATACATTCTATCGTTTGACGAGCTAGCGAAATTTCTGCGGGAATATGAAGAAAGCAATTTCAGTCAACTTTGGGTTAGTGATTGTTGATATCCATAAAGTATCGCGATACTATTCTACGTACTATACCAAAAAGTCCAATACCGACACTTCGATACTTAAGGACCATAAGTCTCGCTATACTGATCGATACCTACCGATACCAACATGAAATACACAATAACACAATGAATTCATGCAACAATGAATGTTTTTTTTTAAAAATTTATTTCGAATTTTTGCTTTTAATCAAGTCCCCACTCTTCCTTTGTTAATATTTTAGAAACAACAATTCTGATAAACGATTTTCCTTCAGCTTATTTCTTCTATTAGCCATAATAAGACCTGCCCCTGAAAATAAACGTTCACAGGGCACTGATGTGGCACAAACTGTCAAGTATTTTAATGCTAATTTTGATACATTAGGATAAATGTCCTGATGCCGTTTCCAGTACTCATGAAGATCTGTAAGCATATCTGCATATTTTGAGTTTAAATACTGGCGAAATTCATGTCATTATCATCTGCAGTGTCGGTCTTTCTTTTAATTTTTGCATTCGCAAGTTCCAAAATGAGTTGGCATCTTCAACTTCCTGATTTGGAACATCCTTTTGTGAAGAAAAGTTGTCCCAATCCTTCATTTCCCTTGAAAGCCTGCAAATTGTCTGATTGACTGTCAAATGATTGTTGAAGTCAGTTTTCATCAAGTAATGTTGCATTAGCGAAGAAGTTGACCTTTAAAGAAATATTACAAACATTACCGTTATCGTTTCCTTCGATGGACGATGAATAAGTTGGCTTATAAGAATGAAGTTTTTTTGTATAAAGAATGAAATTCAATGAATATCGCAAAGTTTAAGTATTGCAGAAAATATTAGTCATTAATTAGTCATCCAATCAGTCGTACTGATTCAGTACTGCATCCAATCAAAATTGCAGAAATACTTTAGAAACTTATCAGAGACTAATCAGAGGGATCCACAACTGATTGGATGACTATCCACCGTGTGCGCCCGAGTAGTATTGTATCAACCATCACTACTTTGGACATGCCATTCCAGAACTATTGAACGGCGCTCGAAAATGTGGGAATACATGTTCTGTGAAAGAGCTACGTTATATAGAAATAATGTTTAAGTGTATTCATAGTATAAGGGTCGTACAAATGAAAACGAAAATTATTTATTTTATCCAAAATGTATACATGGAATTTAAAAATACTCTCCAAATGCGTTAAGCATGCATTTATCTCACTGTGGAACAAGGCGTGTAATTACTTTATGGAAGAAGTCTTTCGGTTGCGTGTTGAACCATTCCAAAACCTCTTCCTTCACTTCATTGTCCAACCGAAACCTGCAGCCTTTCAGATGTTTCTTGAGATCCCCAAACACGTGAAAGTCACATGGGGATAAGTCAGGGCTGTAAAGTGGATGCTGCATTGCTTCCCAGTTGAACTTTTTGATGAGGTCTACCGTTGCTTTCGAGGTGTGAGGACGCGCGTTGTCGTGGAGAAGACGCACTCCTTCTGTAAGAAGTCCAGGATGCTTGCATTTGATGGCCGTGCGCAGTGCCTTCAATGTTTCCCCATATCGTGCTCCGTTAACTGTGATGCCTTTTTCAAGAAAGTCCAGTAAAATTGGGCCTTTGCGATCAAAAACCACGGTCAACATCACCTTCCCCATGCTGTTTGCGATTGCTTTTGATTTTTTTGGGGGTTTTGTTGTTTGGACGAAGCGATCACTCGCAGAGCTTCAAACCGTGAGCTGTCTTTCTTTCTCACGTGATGCAACACTTGCAACCTATTGTTCAATTTGCACGTGGGGTTTCGCAATTGTTGAAAACAAAAACTTATGATCCTACAGGTCGTCTTTTTTTTTTCCCACGCAAATTTTAGTTTTCATTTGTACGACCCTTATAATAAGTCGAGCCAGTCTGCTGGACAGAGGCCAAATCAGAGGTGAGATTTCATCCTTTAAAATGGGAGGATTTATACAGATTCATCCAGAGCCACCACCAGCATGGATATCAAGTGTGAATCGCACACATGTGGCCATAATTGGGAAAGCACAGTGGCGATCAAAAGCCGGGCCCCACATACATTGTACAATTCATGGAATGAGCAGTAGGAAGTTGCATATTTCGTTAATTGTGTGATTTCACTATCTGTGTAAATCGTGTACACACGGTGCGTTCACAAAGTTTCAAGATTGATTTTTTCCCGAGTAGGGGAGGGTGTGCAGACCATTTCCACCGACAGGGTGAAGTAGTGGGGGGTGTCAACTTACTGACAGCACCAGCGGCAGTTACTTCCAAGATGCTGGAGCGAGCAGATCGCTAGTGGCGTGAGCTTGTGTCAGCCACCACCGTCGAAAACTCGGAGAGTGCGTCAAAAATGCAGAGTCGAAAATGCTCCAGCGTTTGAAGGACTGAGTCCGCCGTGTCCGCCAGGAGAGCAAAG
Organism: Rhysida immarginata; assembly: GCA_023313115.1. NCBI lineage: Eukaryota > Metazoa > Arthropoda > Chilopoda > Scolopendromorpha > Scolopendridae > Rhysida > Rhysida immarginata. The sequence goes on along the minus strand of JAHWFO010092776.1, from coordinate 7,964,663 downwards.
AGTATTGGGTTCTTCACAACGACATTGCGCCCTCTCACACGTCACTCGCCGCTGGCAAAGTTTTGGCCAAGTTCAACGTGGCAGCTCTGTCCCAGCTACCCTACAGCCCCGACCTAGCTCCCAGCGACTTCTTTCTGTTCCCCCGAATTAAGGGAAGCGATTTGACAGGATTCCAGCGGTCCAGGCAGCTTCAATGAGGTCCCTTGACAGCCTTCCGTGCAAAGAGTTCCAAGGATCCTATGAACAATGAAAAACTTAGACTTTCTTAGACTTTTCAATTTTAAAGACTCCTCTCACAACATTTCAATTTTAAAATCCATAAGAAGTCCACCACTACATCAACATCCTTAACTTTTCTTCCAGTCACTTACATTCCCAAAAACGATCACTTTGAAATTTCATGCTGATCATGCCATGAAATGCCCTCTTTCCCTTCAGGATATGAAGAGTTACTGTTAATCAAGGATTTGGCTGCCCGTAATGTTCCCTAATCATGTTACATCATCCATTATTAAAAAATCACAACAAACCTCCAACAAATCCAAAGTTCCCAATGGCTTAGAAGTTGCCACTGCTAAAAAAGTACATCACATTGATGTATATGGGATCCGATAGGGGTTGTATCTGTTGATACATAACATACTGCATCACCTAATGTCTTTTGCAGTCAAAGCCTAAGGATTATTCCGCACGAGAAACAACTATGCCTTCCTCTTCCATCTGCCATCCAGTGATTTAAACATAAAAATATGAGAAAAGCGGTATCTACAAGTGCGATCAAAAAATTCCGGAATTGGTTGTGCATCTCGTCAACAAATGGCAGCACATATCTCTACAAACACGGTAAATTATACCGTAAGGCTATGGCCATGCAGACGCTAATTTAGTGCGAGCGAGCGATTTCTGACGTCATCACGCTTGCTCAGATGCGATCATGCAGACGCGAGACACTCGAGACATCGCACGCGAGAGCGAAAATACGTTTCTCGCTCGTATCTGACACTGCTTGATTTTATCGCTGTCTGCCAAATCTCACTCAATGCTGCACATGCGCAGTAGTCCATTTTTATTGCAAGATGTCTACTTCCACGCGAAATGGCAGCCATGTTTGTGAGAAAAATTCGCTTCTGTATAATCACATACGGCGAGAAACGACGAGAGAGAGAACTTAAAAATTTGCTCGCTAAACACAGCTTGCGAATGTGATGACGTCAGAAATTGATCGCTCGCACTAAATTCACATCTGCATGGCCGTAGCCTTACATTCATAAATCAGCTTTTGAAAGGATTTTGTTTCATATGCATTAGGGACTGAGAAAATACTGCTATTGTGACTTCGTGAGTGAGGTCTTCTGCTATTTGTCATGGACATTTAATTTGAGATTGAGCATATTCGAGCAACGAGCAATCTGAGGGAGGATGTTTAGTGAAAGCGACCAGATCTGTGGCATGAAAAAAAAACAATTCAAGGACCGTTACGGTGTATGTAGGCGATGATAAATCCGTGTTTCCTACACATCTTTACAAAAATAAGCACCAATTTGGAACCATAGACAAAATAACGGATATTTTAAATTTTTTTAGTGGTTGCCAAAAATTAGACTTATTAGATTCTCTTGATATATTAAAGCATAAATCTAACTCTCCCATCAATTGTTAAATAATCAAGTACAATTGCTCTTAATGCCGTTCGTGATCTTTTTATAATCTGCCATATAATATTTTTTTCAATTTGTTATTTTCTCCACCAATCATAAGCCTTCCCCCTCCTACACCTTCCTGGAAATTCCAGAGAGGGGGAAAAAAAAAAAAAAAAAGTTGTTTCCAAGACCACCAATAGAGGGTGTACTATAGCTTTATAGAGACAGTAACAGTGAACTACAGAATTTATTTCTCTACTAATTACAAAACTTGCTCAAATTGATGGCCACCACTGTCTGCTACCATCTGTGAGCGTAAAGTAGCATGTTACTGGTTGGTTGTACAGGGCGTTTCTAAATTATCTCCCGTATTATACATGTTTATTACTCAAAAATTATTACAGAATTTAACGTGACTCTTTTTATTCACAAAGAAAAACTCAAAAAGTTTCTTAGCATGCCTTAATAAATTTCAATGTGCCCCCCATTTATGGCGTGAAGGATGTCAAAGTGAAACTCAATTTCCTCCCATATTTGGGCTAGCATTTCGGGGGTGATTTCAGTGATTGTTTCAAGCATTCTGTTCTTGAGAGTTTCAGTGTCATCAACGTTGGTCTTGTACACTCTGTCTTTCACATATCCCCAGAAGAAAAAATCCAGAGGGTTCACTTCGGGTGAGCGAGGGGGCCAAGGGATTGACCCATCCCTTCCAATCCATCGTCCTGGAAAGTTCGTATCAAGGCACTGCCTAATTTGTAGGCCCCAGTGAGGAGGTGCTCCATCTTGGTAGTAGATGGTGTTGGGCTGCAGTTCTTCCACCTGTGGAATCGGGTAGTTCTCCAGCATATCTAGGTAGGTTGCAGCTGTAATGGTGTCTTCAGCGAAAAAGAAAGGTCCGATTACTCGATCATGCATTAAACCGCAGCAAACATTAACCTTTGGGCTGTCGTGTATGTGCTCCCTTAGAACAATGCGGCAGTTGTGTCAGTTTACTGCTCCGGAAATATGGAATGTTGCCTCATCAGAAAACAAAATGTCCTCAAGGAAGGTGGGATTATTGTCTATTTTTTGGAGCATATCCTCAGCAAACTTCTTGCGCGTAGCGAAAAATGAAACAACACGCCAACAACGGTACCACGTGTGTGTTTCATTATCAACTCATGCGAGACTAAGAAACATTTTGAGTAATAAGCATGTATAATACGGGAGATAATTTAGAAACTCTCTGTATTCCTTGGAATGTTATGCACATGCTGTGCTGTCCTTAAGATCTGGCAGAGATGAAATGAGATCATGCTAGACGAAGCGATCACCCACCACCTGAGGATCAACACACTTTCGTCCTCTTCCTGGCTAAACAACGAACAAGCCCATTTCTTCAGATTTTGCAGTCATTCTCCTCAGCCTGTTGCCAGTAAATGCTTCAAAGAATGAACTTTTAGCAAAGCTTCAGTAGCAGATTCACCAATTTGGTAAAACAATTTTACCAGCAAAACCCATTCTGGAAGATAAACAGTTATGGGTTTAATCAATAAGACAACCTCTTGTCAACAACTGGATTTTATTCAATTCCAAGTGAATTGAATAATGAACTCAAAGAGCTCGAAATACGTATATGTGGAATAAAATCCAGTTGTGGACAAGAGGTTGTCAGCTTATTGATTATGTAGTTATCCACAGTCATTGAGGAATTCTCAGTTATGGGTTTGGTTTTCTGCATTAGCAACTTCACATAACCAAAATTTCCAAAATAGCATCTGCTAGTACTTCATCTTGAAATTCACTCTCTATTGGTGGTTTTTGGAACTAACTTTTTTTTTTTTTTTTTTTTTGCTCTAGAAAAAATTCCCATCATATAATTAAAGCATTCCCAAAAATTTCATGATTTTCTGATGAATAATTTTTGTTGTAGCGAGCTAAGTAATGTTGACTTAAGTTGATTTGAGATGCCTTGTATTTATGCATTTCTTAACGTTTCTTACTTAAGTAAAATAAGAATCATAAAATTCAGAGAATAAAGTGATAGGATTTTTTAATGTAAATCTTTTGAATGAAAATACTTTTTTCCTCCTTTGCATTTTGAAGGAATTATGGCAAATTCTTTCATTTCTTCTCTTATGACCTAAGTTTTAAGTTTTTTACAGGAATAAAGTTAGAAGGTAATGAATAAGAACTGGAGTTAATGCTCCAACATAAGATATTAACATGAAAAATGAAAGGAAAGGGAAAATTCCACAACTTGGATATGAACTACTTGATCCGTTGGCCCACTGGTAAAGGCGACGAGCTCGATACACAAGAACCTTGGCTCGAATCCAGGTTGAAGACTTATTTCCTTCCATTTTTCATGTTAATATCTGTTAAAGGCTCACCAGGATTTGTGATTTGCAGATGTTAGATGCTAGGAAGAGATGACTATCTGCAAATGCAGTTGATAAAAATGCAGTCTTAACATTCCAAAAAATTGAACCGATTCTAATGAAACCTCACATTTTGATTGGATATGCAAATTACAGTATCAAAATTCGCAGATGTTTGTGGATGTGTTCTGATCATGCATGACCTTGCTCTTAGTATCACTTGTTAAATGGGCCAACAACTGGGAGTTAGATTCGTGGAGTGTCATTTTCATTTGATAGCTGGACCCCATTGCTAAACTGCCATGGCATCTTCTCAGCACAACATTATATTGAGAATATTCTATGACTAGTTGTGCTGTCATTACTTTTCAACAATAGCTTCTTTCTCTGTGATTGTGACACGCAGCCATGGCCAGCGAGATCGTGAGTCTCTTTCTTATTAAGCACATTTGAAGCTCTCTGCTATTAGACAGTTTATCCTTAGAATGTTGATTAATTAGCAGTCATTTGGAGGTCATTGGCAAGAATTTCATTTTGCAACTTTATGAATACATGCCTTGTATTAGGTAATAATTTATTCTATCCAAACCAGAGAGGGACCAGGCGATGGTGAGTGTTTGTTTTGTGTAATACCTACGGTCCAATAGAATATCCATTTATTTTGAAAGTCTAATCATTTGTTTTTCTGTATATGTACATTCCATATAATCAACATTCACACACTTGCATACTTGCTTCTTTGGGCAATGATTTTTTTCTATTTTTGCCAAATAGTGTACATTTTAACACCAAAGTACTGTATTCAAGGTCAGAAATTAGAATGCATGCCTGGAAAGTTTATTAACTATTGAACTAAGGTCGGAAATAACGTGGAGCAGTATTTATAGCGATAAAATACAAAAACACAACCAATTAGGGAAAGACACGACCCAGAATCAAATTCCCTGACCGGTTAAGCTTGTCCACCACTGGATTAACGATGAATCGCCGTTCAGTCCTCTATCTGAATTTAGGAGACTGTTTTGATTGGTTTTGATGATAGCCATACTTTTGAAAGCGTTCAAAAGTTGTCGTTTATTAACTGATTGTACAAGATTTAGATTTTCTATTTTAAAATCATGCCCCGTGTCTGTATTTGTTGTGGCTAGGGTGGCCAGATGACCCATTGAAAAAACCGGACAGATAGAGCACAAAACTGGACAAACTGAGTTTTATTTCATCAATGACACGACATAGTTCATCTTTAATGGGCTGGGAGTCTTCAAAAGGGTTAACATAAAAGTCTGAAACATTGTCCTTCTGGAAAGATAAAATACTGAATACTAGCAGCCTGTTGGTGACCGTTGAAAGCCAATACATTATAGTTTTGCAAGGATTTAGGATATTAAATAAAATAAAACAATAATTCATTCTTATCAACTTGTGCCATGTGACTAGCAAGGCCAACGAGAGACTGGCCTGGGCACTCAAATGTCACCTGACCATCGGACTCCGAAAATGTTGAAAACTCAAAATTTAAATTGCGTCGTTACGTCATTTATGAACTTTCTTCACCAGCAGTTCATTAAATTCAAAGGGGCGATTACAATTAAATAGGCGGCAATTGTTGAAATTAAATGTTTTCAACAGGTTTTCAGCAAACTTCGCGTGATGTTTAGACCCTTAACATTTGAGTTTTGAACATTTTGCATAAGGAACTTTAAGTTTGTAATCATGCAAAGGATCACGCTAGGTACTTTATGACCATTGAACCTGATACACCCTGTATAAGTAAAATGTAATTTATTTTTGTTCGCCCGCTAAAATTCATTCATATATATAACTTTTTTTTCTTATTTTATAATAAACAATCAATAAAAATCAAAAAATGTTCGATAAACATAAAAAAAGGAAAGAAATCAATAAAAAAATGTAGACAATGAGGTGATGACCATTCATTCTCTCACTTCCTGTTGAGACTTACACCCCCAGAAAAACTTAAAGATATATCTTGTGACTCCGAAGAAGAAGAGTATGGCTCTGATGATGATTTCAATGCAGCAGGAAGTAACGATCCTCAACTCTTCTCACAAAGTGAATTAAATGATTTAGTGAGAGACTTGGGCCTTCCTAAAAATTCTGCAGAACTACTAGGTTCTAGGCTAAATGAAAAAAACTTATTGGCACCTGGTGTCTCTTTTTCATGGTTTAGAAGATGAGAAAATGATTTCTTTTCCTATTTTTCTGAAGATGTTGATTTAATTTATTGCAGCAATATCCCTGGCCTGATGGCACAGTTTCAAATTGAATATGATGCAGAGGAATGGAGGCTCTTCATTGACTCGTGTAAAAGAAGGCTCAAACCGGTACTACTCCATAACAGAAACAAATATGCTTCAATACCAGTTGGACATTCCTTGCACTACAAAGAATACTACGAAAATTTAGCCATCATTTTTAACAAACTTAAATACAAAGATCACATTTGGACCTTATGTAGGGATTTAAAAGCAATTGCCATGCTTCTTGGACTTCAAGGGGGATATACAAAATATCCATGTTCCTATGTGAGTGGGACAGTAGGGAAAGGAGTCGACATTGGATTAAGAGAGAAGTTGGAAATTGGCAGCAAAAATGTTATTGAAGAAGCTTTGGTTGATCGAGAAAAGATTCTTCTGCCTCCACGTCGTATAAAAATTGGTTTGATAAAATAATTCGTAAAAGCTTTAGACAAAGAAGGGTGGTGTTTCAAGCACTTGCTTCATGCATTTCCTGGATTATCTGCAGCCATAGTGAAGGAAGGTGTCTTTGTGGGTCCAGATATTCGAAAACTTATGAAGTACGAAAAATTTGAAGCATGTATGACAAAGGTTGAAAAGGAAGCTTGGAGCTCCTTTAAAGAAGTTGTCAATAAATTTCTTGGAAATTATAAGGAACCCAACTTCAAACAAATTGTACAAACTATGCTTGAAAATTTCAAAAAATTAGGATGTTCTGTCAGCTTAAAAGTTCATTTCCTGATGTGTCATCTGGACTATTTTCCTGAAAATCTTGAAGCCGTCAGTGAGGAACACGATGAAAGATTTCACCAAGACATTAAGCAGATGGAATGCAGATACCAAGGTTGATGGAACAAAAACATGATAGCAGATTACTGCTGGTCGCTACATAGAGAACAGCCGCAAGTTACACACTGAAAATCTACTTCCACACGGAGTATTCAACACAAAAGAAAAAGATGCTACAAAGCCTTAGAAACTTGACTTTATGCAGCTATTGCTGAATATCCAGAATTATATGCTTTTGTATTAATGACAGTAAACGTCTCAGTAATGTGGATTCTAAATATATATGTGAGTATTAAAGTAATTTTTCACACAAAACTTATAATATATTACTTTGTATATGTATTTACATGATTTATAAAGCATTATTTTTCTAAATTTTCAAATGCAATTTTCAAAAAACTGTTACGTGATGGACAAAAACGAATGACATATTAGAAATTAGCATACCAAGGAACATAAAAGTCAGTTGTTGCTTTGTGAAAAATATTTGTTCACTGAAAATTTGCAGACCTGTGTAATCAGCAATATTATGAAAATCATGCAGCGGGGCAAAAAGCAGTGTTCTGGACATGGCATCCTTTAATTATAAATTGCATTATTAGAGAATATTCACAAAATTGCAGAAAACATTAGATGCATTCTTAAAAAAAGCTATCAAACGGCAATTTACTGGTGTGTAGGTGTATGCATTCATAATTACTGTTTCTTGCTTTGATGTAGTTGTTACAGATGATATAGCAGAACTGTATCATAATTTTTTTTTAATAAAATTTTATCTTACTTAATTAAAGGTATCTATTACCTTCCTTTTTGTTACATTATTGCTAAAACTTCCTATCAAGCTCTCGTCTCTATCTATGACCTTGGTTAGCTCTCTTTAACTTAGCGATGCATATTTAAGAATGTATTTAATTACGTATTGCTGTAAGGTGCTATTTTGCGCTTCCCACTCCCCCCCCCCCTCACGAGATTAAATGATAGATAGTATTTTCAAATATTACATTGATATATAATGTTTATTTCTGGTTTTAGTTTAATTTTTGAAAACTTTTTTTCTGTTGAATTATTATAAAGATTTTAAAAAAGCAAATTTTAGATTTGTAGCTTTTATTTTATTTTTTTTTTCTTTCCAAAACCTTAAATTTAAAAAAATGTTACGATATAATAAAAAAAAATTTAATAAGAGACATTTATTTTTTGAATTGTTTATTAATAAATATTAATATTTTATTTTTCAAAGTTTTACTTATTGAATAATAAATATTTTTCTTCTCTTTAAATTTTATTAATTACTCTCACTTATCTGCTGAGTGGAGGAGAAAGGGTGAGAAGGAGAGAAAGATAGCTGCTTTTTCATAACTGATCATTTTGTGATGTTATATGTTGCCCTGGCAACAGATTGGGGTGTTACTGCTCATGCGTTAGAGGTGAGCAGGGAAGGATTGATCACAAGGGAAGACTGGCGGTGATTTAGTGATTCATAGCACTGAAAGCTATTCCTTAGGAATCATTTAAAAAATTCATCCTAATTTCCAATGCAAACAGATTATGGTTTAAAGCTATTGGCCATAAAGGCTTCAATATGTTGTTTCCTCGGTTTACCACCTCAAGTAAGCCTTCACCTTTCATCTTGCTGTTGCTTCATCTTAGAAAGCTGAGCATTATATTTACAAAGTTTCCAAAAGGAGCCTACTTGTAAATGAACAATTGCTATCTTGAAACTAACTTATTTATGACCCTTTAAATGTGTGTTGAAATGCACTCTTTAAAGGGGGAGTCTCTTTCCTTTGGTGCTTAATATTAAAAGAAAAAAATATATTAAAAAAAAAAAAAAAAAAATGAAACCTTCAGAAAAAAATCAATAGCACCACTGGAGCTGTTTCCCTGTTATGGAATTGAAAAGTTTAAATTATTGTCTGTGAACTGCTACGATTGCAAGGTCTTAAATTAGGGCGGAATATAATAATGAACTTGAAATGCTTATGTTGAAGATTTTTAATAAATTAAAATTTAAAAAAGTAATTGAATGCAATTTTAAAAAAAAATTATCAAAAGAGGAAAATGTAATAATAAACGGAAAGTCATGCTGGGAAGCCAATGTTTGACCTATTAAAGAGTGTTTATTTCAAACTGCTTTATTTACTCAATATTCTATTTTGTATTACACTGTTGATCTCATGAAAAGATTGATTGCTTATTTATTTTAAATTCTGTTGATTTTAGTGTTAATTGAGTGGAAAATTGTGCATTTGCTTTCCAAACATAAAATTTAAATTTATTTGCTCTACTTTTATCAGTTTGCTTATTTCTTCATGGTAGCACAATCCTTTTCAAGATGGTAATGTTAGTGCTTAAAAGTTTTGTTTATAAACGAAGCTTTTTCCTATGGGCTTGATTCTGAGATTTACTATGATAATGCACAGATGATAATAGTAAAAAATATAGGTAATAACTATTTGTTTTGGAAATTAAAACATATTCAAAAGCACAACATACAATCTTTTAAATAAAAAAAGAAAAAAAAATCTTAAGAATTTGGAATGAAATGAGAGTGAAACGAGGGAAATTTTTTTCTTTGAATAGAATAAAAGCATTTTCATACATTTTGTGTGGTAGTAAATTTTTATTGTGATAGCATACTTAAAAACTTAGGCTGACCTTTGAAAATAAATCTTTCAAATTTGTCAAAAATTATGTATTCTATAAGAAATTTAAATTTTAATTCCTTGCCCAATTTTATGAAGTTGTTTGCCAGATGCTTGATTCTCATTTCTCTTCAATAAATAATGAAAATACATTTCCTAGTTGAAGATTATGGTTTTTCTGTGAATGAAAAAAATAGTAACACCTTTTGTAGGAACTTTTTTTAATTGTATACAATACAACTTTCATCTGAGCTTCAGATGTTTCAAATTATGACAACTCACATTTAAGACAGTTTAATAAATAAAATCCTTTTGTCCTTAAATAATTTTTATTTATTTTTCTGCTGTTTTTAGTACTTACCCAGGATTTTCCTTGTTTATGTATACCTTATTTTTGCGAATATACTCCGCAGGTTATACACTTTTTTAGATCCGCGGGAGGGGGGTGCAGGGTTTCCAAAATATTTTTTGCATGAATGACATGAGAGATGGAAACAAGAATAGGTTGAACTATTTGGGATGATGAAAAGTGTACCATGGGATAGGCCACTCACCACATCCTATTCATTGGATTCATCAAAATTGACCATATCTGCTTCGGTTATTAAAATAAAAGTGGGGGCTCTTTTTTGTATTCGCCCTGTAGAACGGGCAGTGATGGCTACAGAAACAAAGGGCAGCATGGCGCGCTCAAAGGCAACGGGGCGCTGAATGTCTGAAAGGGGCACTGAATGCAGCTAAATAATTGCTTTAAAGTTAATAAAAGTACATGGGCATTTCAGTGACCTACATTTATATTTTTAAGGCATAATGCTAACTTCGGAATCTGTATGCGATTGGGGCAAGTTAAGGCTTTCTAATTTCTTCTAGGCTAATCTCTTCCTTATTTTGTGATGCCACGAAAAGGCATCATCTGGTGGTACAGTCCTCAATAGTTTTTAAAGTATGTTTTTCAACAATTTATGCAGGATAAAATTGCGAATAATGATTGCATTAAGATTTTAAACTTTATACCTTATATAGTTGATCTGCATTATCCCTCAGCATTTTATTAAAGCTAATTTAAACATGAAAGCTTATTGAGGAATACTTCTTGCAGACGAAGCTGTTTGTTTTGACAATAAAGGACCACAGGAAACCACCACACACGAATACAAAAGACTCGACTTGTCAGTGCCGAGGATAAAAAAAAAGCACAAGGAGTAACGCGATAAACAGCTCATCACGGCTACCAACTAAACTGATGCAGTTAGTTAATATTTTAAATGAATGTACGTAGCAGTTTAACTGAAATGTTTAGGCTTTAAATCACTCATGCCACAATGATAAGCTCCAATGAATACTTAAGCCGCATGTTGTTGGCATTTATTGGTTTCAGTTTCTTGCGTTTGTGCAGTGCCGAGGGGCAGCGTAGTGGGGCAAGGGGCAGCATGGCGCTGCGCCATGCTGATTTTGCGTAGCGGCATCACTGACAGGGTGCTATGAGCTTTCATTTATCAGTTGCTTATTTTGTCTGCTGGATCCATTGTTTGGTAATTTCTGTATTGAATATCCTGCTCTATTTTTCTTTTTTTGCGAAATAAACTCTTCTTCCATTTCTTATGCTTTTTCTTGTAAGTATTTATACTGCCAATACAATTTTTATTAATTTTAATTCATTTAAGTGTTTGAAATAATTATATTTATTAATTTCCTGCTTTAAATAATATTTTCCTGAAGTTTTTTGAGTCCTGTATATTGGATACCCTACGGGGTTTACAGGGGTGTGGAGTTTCCAAAATATTTTTTACATAAAACTGGAATTTTGCGGGGTATATTCACGAAAATACGGTATGTAAAAGTTAACATTAAAATGTTCTTACCCTAAATCCTCTACTTTTATGTGCACCCTTGTATAATGCGATTCAACTTTTTCGGCCCAAAAAACCCAGCAAAAATGCTATCCTCTTGTATAATGCGATCCCCATTTTTAATTCCTCATGAGAAATAGTGTGTGCAAAAATATACAGAAAAATCTCCTTATTTTTGACATTTTTCATTATGCATAATCTGGATCTTTACAATTAAAAATCTTCAAAATCTGATTTATCCATGTCTTCAAAGAGGTCTTTCCATGTAAGAGGATTGATGAATAGGTTGTACTGACTCTCATTCACATTGCCAGAGTTTATATAGTGCTTGCATGCTATTGCTAATCAAGACTAACCAATCCGCACAAAGTGGTATATAGGTTGGCATTGCCCATTGGCTTAAGAATTTTCTTTACATGCACTGTTTTTTTGGTATGATTCACCATATAGTGTCCGTTTGCAACTCAAAATGATTTTAATGGTGGAGGGAGGGTCTTAATTCAATAATTGAGTTTTGGTGATTTATTAACAAGCAAAAAAAAGTTTATATAATTTTGAACAAAGACAAGAATGGTTAGTTACATGCAGTTTTGCATTTCTACATTTATGTATACACTTTGGGTACAATAACAATACATAATTTAATTATTACTGGTACCGTATACTATACGGTAACTTCGTCTGAATTTCTTCAAGACAGAATGCAACTTCGTTAGTTCATATTAGTTTTTGGCGATGAGAAATTCAAATAAAAAATGAATTAATGTATTGTATAATGAACTGAACACTGCATATGCTGTTTAATTAATGTAATGTAATTAATTAATTAATATATTATACATTAATTTCGTCTGAATTTCATCAGGATAAAATGCAACTGACACCCACCCCCAACCCTTAGCCGTCAGTCGTTGCAGGGCTAATATCCTCTTGTATAATACGATCCCAGGTGCTTTTTTAGGCCAAAATTATTCGCATTATAATAGAGGATTTACGGTAGTTGTCAAAAACTATTTCCTAAGAAAACAGAAGATGGTCTAATATGTATGCACATTTACATGCAACCTGAAATATAAAGGCAGTGTGGAAACCTTGTGATTATTTTTCTTTGATTAGGTCAGTGGTTCCCAAACTTTTTGACTCGCGAACCCCTTTCACAAAGATCTGAGTAGCGCCACCCACTAACTTATAAATATACAAACGTACATGCATACAACACAATAATCCGCCATTACAAAAAATTTTTGATGTACCCCCTGAAAGATTTTGCTAACCCCTTGGGGAAACACTGGATTAGGTCATAACATAAGTAATGCATGATTTTGACACAACACATTATACAAGGCGATTAAGTGCATTTCTTTTGCTTCAATTCTTCATGAGTTGTTAAAAGTTTTCTTGCATCAATTATTTATTCTCTGAATATTCTGAATTGGTAGTTACACTTCCAGAGCAGAATGTCTCCCTTTGTCCTTTTATTTAATACAGGGTGATTCAAAAGTTATTGTGAGTGGATGCCACCTCCAACCAGCCATTGCAAAGTAACTTTTGAATCACCTTGTAGTTACAAAACATTTATATTTATTGCAAATTAATCTTCAATATAATTTCCATCATTACTTATGACTTCTCTCCTCCTTTTGGCCAACTTCTGAATGCCATCTTTGAAGAATGCTTTTGACTTTGAATTGAAAAATGCCACTAATACATATTCCACCTCCTCCCAACTTAAGATCATGAAGGCTCTGGAACAAATGAAGTTGGAAGGTGCCAGATCTGATAATGTGGAAGGTGATTTATTCTTTCCTAGCCAAACTCTTGAAACTGAACAAGTTTTCCTAGCTGTGTGAGGGTAAGCATTATTCTGAGCACTGTTCCTTCCGTTTTAAACTTTGAAAATCACTGACAACACTGTGATTCACGTACTACACTATTTTGAATCTCTCTAATTGTTTCACTTGCATTTTTTTTCCAAACAGAAACAATAAAACATGTCCAATATACACCTCAGATACCTCCGTCGTATTGGTTTACATAAACTACTACAACTAGTTGAATGCAAAAATAAAAAAATAAATAAATAAAAATAGATAAAATAGATATCGAATCGATAAAGGGCTTCAAAACCAATCCTGCATCCTTTTTGAATAATGCACCGGCTTAAAAGATCTTGTAACTGTTGGCAGATGGTTATACAAAAAAAAAAAAAAAGACCATGCATTACTTAAGCTACAACCTGAAATTTAAAAATTGAAGGAGCATGCATATTATTAAATTATATTTTAAAAGTTTTTTTTTTTTTTGCTTTAAAAATCTTTCCATATTACATGTAAATGAGAAAGCAGTAAAAGTTTTAAGTTCAAAAATCCTAAGGTCACCATCTTATTCATTGACCTTCATTTGTATTCTGTTTATATACAGGGTGATTCAGTCAATTTCCGACCATTTCAGTACGATGATTTATTGACCCATTAATGTTTACAAACTTAGCATTTCAGTATGATATTTTAGGCAGTTCGGAGTTTTTATTCCCGTGGAAAAGTCTTGATGATATGCTCAATGTGGCCACCACGAATGTTTTGAACTGCTCGCAGCCGAATGGTATAATCTATCCAGGATTTCTGCATCCACAAGGGTGCAGCAGTCGATGATGCTTTGTTGCAGCTGGTCTAGGGTTCTTGGTGCTGTAGTGAACACACTGTCTTTAAGGAACCCCCAAAGATAAAAATCACATGGGTTTAGGTCAGGACTCGTAGGGGGCCAAAGAAAGCCACCTCCGAATCGATCTGGAAACCTGTTTGAAATGACACGATTTCCGAATTTCTGAGTGAGAAAGTCTAGCATTTCATTAGTGGTGTGAGGCTTAGCCACATCCTGTTGAAACCATTGATGTCGAAGCGGTATATGCATCCTTCACAGCTAGGGGATGAAGAAGGTTTCCAACATGTTAAGGTATGCCTGTGACGTTACGGTGCCCTCAAAAAAGAACGAACCAATGATGCCTCTTTTGGAAATCGCGCACCAAGCCATAACCTTTTGTGGATGAAGAGGTGACTTATGGATCTCATGAGGGTGCTCGGAACCCCAAACACGAACGTTGTGTTTATTAACGTCACCTGACAGATGGAAGAAGGCCTCATGTGACACCCACAATGTCCTGATTGGCTTCCATTTCTGCTCCAAGCTCCATCGCAAATTGTTGTCGCTTCTGTCTTCCAGTGTCTGTTAACTCCTGATAAACATGGGTCTTATACAGGTGTAAATCCTTTCTCAAAATTCGCCACGTCGTGGTATATGACAGCCCTTCTTCAGTGGATAGGCGGTGAACAGATTTTTTGGTAGGGGAATCGACCAACCTTGTGCGAACATTTTCGACAACTTCGGCTGTTCGAACACGAGCTTCGCCTCCCGCCTTTTTTCTCGCCTTTAACACATCCAGTGGCACGAAATTGCTTGACAAAATCCATGATTGCTTGCCTGCCTGGTGCGTCTCGACACTTATACTCCTTCCGGAACTTTCTTTGCACGGTTACAGGTGATTTTGTCTCGAAATACCATTCGACAACCTTGCATTACTGCTCTGTTGATAAAGCGGGCACCTTTTTTCAACAATACGATTTTCATGCAGCGCCATTGCAACAATACAAACTCCAACTATCTAGAAATTCGATATGGTGCTCATATTCTTTCAATTGTTTATCCGTAATGCACGTCATTCGAATGAAATGGTCAGAAATTAACTGAATCACCCGGTATTTGAAATTTTAAGCTAATCCAAGACAAGAAATTCTTTTTTATTGATTTGTTTTTTAAATGTAATATGTAGAAATAAATCAAAAAATAAATTATATTTTTCTTAGATATTTTGAAGATTTTAAATCTCTTCCAAAATTTCAAGTGAAAATTTTAAATTTAATTTCTCCAGTTTTAATCCTTAATCGATTTCTTTTTAGAAACTTTAAAAAAAATTAAATAATAATAAACACTGTATTTGCATCGTTTGTTGTAATGAGGTCAAGTATTCAGTCTCCACACAGTACACTCGCCATCTGCAGTGGCTATAGTTCAACTAATCTGACGAATAAACTACCACATTTGGCAAATATACGTGTACTTGACTAATCCTGTTTATGTGAACGATTTTTATATGGAAAATTTTTATTAACTTTAGATTAAAAAAATAATCGCATGTAATTGACCAACTAGCCTCAAAAATGAGATTATCGTGTGATTTCTACATTCTCGAAAGGATGTGGCATTTATCAATATACCTGAACATCAAATTCATGCATTAACAACAGTCCAAGTACAAATAAGCGATACGATCGTTTCTAACAGCATACATCCCACCAAAATAAAATTACCAGTTTTTTTTTTTAAATGTGATAACTCATTGGGGATATTAATCAATTATTTGAGTGAGATTTCAGTCAAATGTTATAAAACATACTTTGAGAAATCTCACATAAAAACATTTTTGGTTCCAGAAATATAACTGGAAATCTGAGATTTAGTTATTTTTTTGTAAAATTTATATTTTCCAGAAAAAAAATTTTTTTTTTGTTTCACCAATATGCCATGTTTGATAATTTTAAATTTGGCTAAAAATGTGAGATTCTGGCTTAAAGAAACTCACTATTGGCTAAAATATTGGCAATAAAAATTTCAGGTACTTAGCAGCCACTGGATATTTATTTGAATATTAAATTTTTCTATCTACCTATCTGTCTATTATGCACCTTTTCCAATTGGAAAGTTGGTAGCCAGGAAATTTAATTACTGATAGTCTTGGAAGAAATAAAGTAGTGGTTTTCCATTGCAGTTTGCATAGTCAGCAGATGAAAAACACATACACCCATACCACAACAGAATTCGAACCTGCAAGTCAAGGCTCTGCATCCTTGCACTATTGATTAATGAACTGACTGTTATTACTAGAAAAGCTTTGAAAAATTAACTGATGTATACGTGTGTTTCTTAAAAATTTCTGAAAATGCAACTCCCTCTTAGATGAGAATTACTCACAAACCCTTTCCTGCCCACTACCTTACTTAATCCCTTTTAAAAAATTAAAATCGCTGTAATTGAAAACATTATTTTATAAGATTTATTTTATATGATTTATTTTGAAAAATATCTTGCGATCCCCTGCACCTGTTGTTGCGATTTCCTCTTGAAGAAGCTCTAAATGTATAAGAGTTCTGTAGATTGGGTGCCCAACCTAATCTGAATAACTGGCTAAAGTAAAATTTTTGTGCCCAGTTTTTCTTTCAACCAAGGCATAATATGAAAGAAGCATCCAGTTTCAGTTTTATAGAACAAAAATGTTTTTTATGACCATTTTCCCCACAGCTAACCTTAGAGACTTAAACTCTCTTAATAGAAATACATGTTTTTCTGAGAAAAAAATTCGATTAAAACTGGAAATCTTCCATGTTAGTAAATTGTAAACAAAAACTGTTAAAATGCAATTAATTTTTCTATTTATTTTTTCTTCTGTCCACAAGCAAATTGCATTATCCTATTATGAAATGAAATAGTTTCCTGGTTCTGACTAGTTGCCTTTTGATTTATATGCTGTTAATAACTATTACTATAAATGTTTCATGCAATGAAAGTAAGATTTTCCCTTTTTCCTATAATCATTGTGTGTTACAATTTTCCTAATGGAGAATGAAGGATTTTCATGTAAGCAAATAGAGGAATTGACTGATTTGCCTTTCTAGTACAAACAGAAATTTTTATATACAAGCAAGGTGATTTAGTCCTAAGTTTTTTATTATGATTGTAGACTACTTGTAATTGTTTTATTTGACTTAGCCTTCTTTATTAATAATAAGAGTTTTGTTCATAACTTATTGACTCTTCATCCATTTCATAAGATTATCCTTTCAGAGATGTACCCAGGAAAATCTGAATGTGGGTTGTCTGACTCTACCTGGGGCCCCCCCCCCCTCAAATAATTCCAATTGGATTTTCAGCGCATTCTTGACAATAAACTGAGAAGCAAATACAGTAGGCCTATGCCTAATTACAAAACAAAACTCCGATAAGTAGTTATTGTCTAACCATGGCAATAATAAAAGGTCCTGTTTAGCGCTCCTGTAGATTTTCTCCCTTGTGATGGTCGAAGGTCAACCGAACCTCACGAGACTGATGTCACTGCGTTGCTCTCGCAATCGCATGTAGAGTAACATGCCCCCAGTACTGAAGTAAGCAATGATACCAGCTTTTCTGACAAGCATTGTATAACGCGTGATTTTAAAACAATATTACTAATGCACGTTGCTTCTATTGCATCCCCTTCACAAATGACCAAACCTACCTTGATGACAAAAGAAGCACGCGAGAGATGACACTATCGATCGATGCACAACAATGCTCCATACAGGCAGTGCTAGGAAACCAGGTGGTGGAAAATTCAAAATTACGTGACAGGCATTAAAATTTGTACCTTTCGTGCGGTCTAGATGGTGGATCGCTTGGAGGTGTGGGTCAGGTATAACCCGGTTTGACCCTCGTGGGCACATCCCTGTTGTTTTTATATTTTTTAACCATTTGAGTGAACTATGTCCCAATTAGGGCTTTATCATTGGAGTGCTCAGCAGAAACCACAATTGTTGCTCTGAATCGGCGCAATCATGCTTTGAATTTAGTACTGTGTTTCTCTGATTAGTAGTTAGATTGCCTTTTAGGTCTTATTTATTAATAAATTGATGTGAAAAGATATCTCTTAATAGCCGTGTCAGCAAATATTAATTGCAGTATGCCAAGATTACCTATTCAAAAAGGGAAAATCTCGAATTCACAAAGAATAAAATTTAAATAATCTTCTAATTATATAAAGAAGGATGTTTGTTTGTGGGTTTGTTTGTTTTTTATACAAACCTACAGTTTTATTACGATCTTGATGAAATTTTGCATACTTGACCTTCAAAGCATGAGGAAGGTCACTGTCTACCTCAGATTTCGGAAAAATAATTATCGATAAAAAATCGATATTCATGGTTATGGCAGGGCATATTAATGAGAAATATCTCATGACCAACAATGCAAGGCAAATTTTGTGCAACAATAGGTATCAACAATGGTATCAACACACAATGCGCAAACACTCTGCACCGATCAACAATATACATCTCATGACCAATAATGCAAGTAAAAGTTTGTGCAACAATAGGTAACAATGGTATAAACACGCAATGCACCAACACTATGTAGGGATCAATAATATATATCTCATGACCAACAATGAAATGCATAGTTTGTGCAATACAGATAAGGTTCAATTTGTAACAATGCATAGAATTCCTGTTATTCAGGTTTTTCTTAGAATTGAGAGTTCTTAGTAGCCTACTTAACAATTTCTTGAAAATCTTTAAAAATGATTAGTAACTGGAGATAATGGAAAGTTAGCAGACTATTGAGAAAGAGTGGAAAGACGACAGAGGAAGCGGTCCTTTAGCTCCGTGCTGTATTGAGCAAATGGTAAGCATGATAATAGAAGATTCGGCGACCACTAGACTACACAAAGAGATGAATGGCCAAAGTTTTGCTTCAAGACATCGAGAGAAGAGTGGAAATTGCAACAACATCAAGTGTACATCTAAAGTAAGATTACGTGACTAAGAAATTATTTAGACTAGCAGTGAAAGAAAAATTTGGGTATAAAGTATCCAGTGATGTTCACCGGTGGTGAAGATGGATATCAGTTTAATCCGAGGCAAGTCAACAACGGGTTAAATAAGGTTTTGGTATATCACCTAGAATTTCTGTTCTTCGGATTTTTCTTAGAATGGATAGTCCCTTTGCTCTCTGTTGTATTGAGTTATTATTTAACCAATTGGGAATTATAATTTAATTTTTTGAGATTGTTCTCTTTACCTACAAGTGTAATTATCCCGGGCAACACCAGGTACCTCTGCTAGTAGATACATATTTCGGATGCTAGGTACCTATCTTCAGTGGGAAAGACAAAAGTAAAAAGAAAGAAGGATTATCCATTTTCTCTAGCCCAGCATTTTTCATATATTCTATCAGATGTTCCTCGAAATTTTCTTGTAAATGCATGGTGTATTATTTCATTTCTGCACTTGGGATGCAATATTTTACTCTTCTTGTAGCACAGTGAGTAAAGGCATCTATACAACTACCTAGAAGTCAATATGTGGCCATGGAATCATGTAGGTGATGTTATTTTAGCACATGATTCTTCCACCTCAAATTATGATTGGAATTCAAACTAATTAGTTTACTTTCCTTTGAAATCCTAAAACCTAATGATAATCACTTATAATGACACTGTCAGGAGATGGGGGTTCTTGTTGTTATAACCATTTATGACATGAATCCAGCATGTTTATGTTTGAGTAGTCTTGTGTTGTGTAAATCATTCCACACATGTGATATGGCATCTAGATTCAAATTAAAAACCACCATTATATTGAGATCTATCTACTGAAAACAACTTCATCATCTCCTTAAAGGCACAAACATCCATAATGGAACTCGATTACATATCTTCGTTTTTTTAATATACCGTAGTTACCAACTGAATTCACTTCTGCCAATGATGAACAAGTTTGGTCATTGGTTGGGTGGTTCATTAAGTTTTTAGGCATGTCAACATATATTCTTTTCATTCTTTTTTACGTGACTAATATCTTAACATAATCCAGAGACAGTTTCACACGACTTAACATCTTTACACAATTATCCAGGGACAAACACATCCTTGCCCACAGGAGGATTTGAATCAACAACCTTATTGAAAAGCCTGAGCCCTATTGTTCTTGGGACAACTCTAGTGAAGCTTTCATGGAAGAACTTTGCCTTCTATTATTACAACTGGCTACTGACTACTGTTTCTGAATTTCACTGTCGGATTCATAGTGATTTCCACAAAGGTCTTCCTTCATTTTATGGAAAAGATGAAATTATATGACTAGAAGTCTGAAATGTATGGTAGTTGCGGTACTATATCAAGTTTCAGCTTCCTCAGCTCTTCTATGGCGACACGAAAATTATGTGACCTAGCGTTGTCATGTTGCAGCAAAGCATCACCTTTCTCTTTTTGAATATATTAAAAACTCTTCAGTTGCTGACAGAGATCATCCAAAACCTCTTTGTCACACAAATTCTGTGTTACAGCTTTGCCATCTTTGCATCTGTCGATCCAATACTGAAGAGTCTTAACAGCAGCACATTCAGTATTATAAACAACTTGCATTCTTTGATGAATTTCCGTTGAAGCAATATCTGCTGTCAAGAATGCGATGCATTGACAGCTTATTGCTTAAAGCATAGTGACAAGCAAGCCTTCATGGGTTCCCTTCTTCCCTCACTTAGAAATAAAACTTTCAACTTGATAATTTGGCTCTGACTGAGATTGTAGAGGGAACATTACAGAACTCAATGAATGCCAGTACTGCCATTTATTATGAAAAATGAACGTTACTTTTCATTCAACCCTCTTAGTAATTAGGCATTGAATAAGTATGGCATGGATTTTTATCCTATCTAATTAATGGATTTTAATGGATTTTACACCCTTTAAATCTCCCTTATATAAAAGAGAGAGCGGAAAATGTATGCACTCATTCATTCATTCATTCATTCATTCATTCATTCATTCATTCATTCATTCATTCATCCATTCATCACAAAATCTCCAGAACTTGAAATTTGGCAAATATATTTCTCTTGGCTTCTAGGTCCTCGCTAAGAAAGGATTTTTTTTTTCTTTCTTCCTTTTCATTGTATTTTTTTTTTTTTTTTTTTTAATTCACTCTATCTGGAGGTGAATGAGATTTTTACCACCATTAAAAAATTCTGACGTTGTTGTTTGCTTCGTTTAACCCGGCGTCACTCGCGCGAGCGGTGTTTACACCGCACTTTTTGATTTTTTTGATTTAGCTCATCATACAGTGGCACTACCTTGTGATGACTTCCATGTATTCCAAGTACAATTTATTGGCAACAGCTAGCACCAATAAAAAATGTTAAAATTAAAAATTAAAAAAGTTAAACTTAACAAATTAGAATGTAAAAATTAAAAAAAAAGCTACGATTTTGGCATAAATTTATAAAAGTATAATAAAAATCATTTTGTTATTTTATCTCACTGAGTTCTTTTTTATCAAATAAAATCACTTTTAAAAAGTGCGGTGTAAACACCGCAGCGCGGGTAGTGCTGTTATAAAATTTGACGCGAGTGACGCCGGGTTAATGAGGACCTTTGCGATTGTTCTCTGAAGCAGCATCAAAGAATTAATAAATCAGGTGAACGTGAAGACCATGCGACAGATCACAATTTATCGACCTTCCAAAGGTCTGGTCCAAATACTCATGTACAGAAAAGGCATAATGGGCTGGAACTTCGTCGTGTTGGGATCGCACCTAGTGATACACTGTCAAGGGAACATCGTCCAATGAAGTCTCACGCTTCCAAACATCTTCTGTTGGGTGGTGACAGATATGGGCCGACTAAACAGTCACCGATGATATCCGCCTACACGTTATTGTGAAGCGTTGCTGTGCAACACGTGATCGCGTAACATGGATTCTCGTATACCCACAAGTGCGGATTAAATCCATTTTGGGTGATGCTTTCCTAAATGAATGTATTCAGCTCGATGTTCTCTACCTTCCATCAAAGTTTGTATGTGAAGTTTTGAGGCATCTGTAGATAATCGGTACTAGACCAATTTGCTTATCAGTCCAGTCCTATTTGATATCTTCTTAAAGTAACAGTTGTTAATAGTTTATAATTGTATAATGCAATGAATATGAAATAAAAATATATGGAATTAAACTTTTCTCAAACATCTTTGTGATAATTGAAACCAAAAGAAAAGCGATTATTTAAATTATATGATCCACATCAACATTGTTCTAGAAATCCCCTATAATAAAATTGAAAAAGATAAGAGACATTTAAAAATGAGGAGGCTTATTTGGTAGTGCTAGCGCAGATAGCAGTTGGGTCATCTTTCTGGTTACCAGGACTGTATCTGCTGAGGTTGCGTATGTTGTGCATACTGGTTGATCCAGCATAAGGGCAATCATTGACTGGATTTCCAGTGAATTTCACTTCACGGCATATAACTCCCAAAAGTAATGAGTGTTTTTTTTTTTTTCTGTTTTTTTTTTGTTTTGTTTTTTGCCCTGCCAGAGGTTGGTTGCACAGGTTGATGAGTGGAAAGGGAATCTCGGGTAACTGTTCTGATCATCTCTAGTTGAATCCGAATCGTTAAAGGAAGCAGGTGTGTGAAAAATCACAGCCATGTTTTGCATGTTTGTCATCAGGTGAAATGCAGAGTTCTATTGAGCAGAGTTCTTTTTTACAAAATACTTTTTAGATTAATTATCAATAGCTTCTTAAAATTAAACTCCTTTTCTGTAACCACTAACGTTTTCGTGCATTGAAGGCGCCATGTTTTTTGAAATTCCCTCCTGCGATTTCTCGCGAGACACATTCAAATTTTTCATTAAACTTGGTAAATTCAGTCCCGCAAATGGTTGAAATGATTAAGCCAGTTTATGGACAAGTTGATCTGTCCTGTCTCAGGCACATATTTACAGATGGCAAAAAAACTTCAATCTAGGGAAAAGAAAATATTGAAGATGAACAGTGTACTGGCTGCCTTTCATTATCAAGAAATGATCAAAATGTTGTCCGTGTCAAAGCTATCGCAGACACAGCCAAGCATTTGAATGCCAGACTGATTGAGGATGAAGTGGGGTTACCAAAATCTGTTATCCATTTAATGGATTTTCCATCACGAAAACTCTCAGCGTTATAACTCCTTGTCTGTCCTCGAATTTTAGGCACAAAAAAATACACAATGATTCTACACATTGCCCTGAGCTGGTGCCGTGTGATTTCTTTTTGTTCCCGAAATTCAATCCCACCTCAAGGGGACTTGTTTCGGGACTGTGAGGAGTGCTCTCAACAACATTACAGAAATGGATTTCCAGCTACGATGATTGAATAAAACTTTTGAGCAGTTGTATTGTTTCACATGAGTTTCTTCGAAGATTTACAGGGACTAGTTTTGGCTTTTATTCATAAGAGAGGAAAACAGCAGCTTTTATGCGCTATATTTAGTAAAGAGATAAACATCATTTGTGGAGATTATGAAGAAATATTGATTGGCTATTTACAGTTACAGGTGGAGAATATAAAGAAGTAAGAATTTGATTAGCTAGCTACAGTAGGTCACATAGCAGTAATAAAAAACATGCAGAAGTTGAATTTTTTTCACCTTGCTTATGGGCACTATATATCTTAAGGTGGGTTCTCACTTAATGTAAAGTGTATTTTAATACTAAAAACGTTACAGATAGAGCCAACCAAAAACGTCCATAAAATCAAGTTGAATTCTTCTAGCATGGCTTCAAGGATTACAGATACTGAAGTGGTGAAAGCTCTTGTCCACACATATTCATTTTATCTGCTTACTTGGGTGGTCCCTGATTTTTTTTTTTTTTTACGCATTACAGACCATTCATTTTATGCAAGTGTGATCTCGGTTTTAGAAGAGTAACATCACAGGAGAAGTAGTTATAATTCATCTACGAGAAGAAGTATTCAAAAAGCGTTCATGTATAATGTTTAAAAGTCTTGCTGCAATTGCAGTTCATTTTCCCCTATGATACTTAGAAAACCTGAGAATAGAAAATGTGATGAATTAAAAAAAAAAACGGCGGGGAAAGAGCGTGATCAAGAATATTTCTTCTTTGAGATTATTCGAAAAGCAAGGTGGCATTTCTTATAAATTTAATCTCTAATGAAGGAAGTGCTCTGACATCAGACATCTTTTTCAAGTGTCATTATCTTCTCAACGTGGGACAGGTTTAAGTAAAAAAGCATTTCCAAGAACCTTATACCTCATTTGCACTATGGAACTAGATCGAGTCGATCCAGATACAAACTAGATTCATTAAGAAATTGGATTCATTTCAGATTCACAGAGTGTTCGCACTTCAGCGCTGCTATCCAGTTAGCGAACTCCACCCAGCTTTACAACTCCAGTTGTTCGTTATAGTCAGCAGGTGCAAGGGATCGTATATGGACGGATTTCTTTTTTGGCGTCTCAATCCATCCAAGTTTTCAAGCCACAGGCCAAATAAAATTTTGTTTTTTAATTCGGACCACGATTCAATCGATTGCTTGGATGCCATTTTGTGATAACTTGATGGTGCATGGGATTGCCTATAGTTTGGATTGTGGGAAGGAACGAATCTAGATTGCAGCATCGATCGAGTTCTCCGAACAGGATTCAGTGAATCGAGTTTGGAGACAGTTGATTTAGTTCGAATCCGGATTGCTAGCGTTCGCACTTCAAAATTCGAATCTAGTTCAAGCTGCCGATCTAGATCCAATGTGCTAGTGCGAACGTAGTATTAGGGCTACTAAGAATTCTAATCATATGGTAGAAGTGATTAGAGGATGAGTTCCCAGAAAGAAAGTTATAGGCAGTTCCTGATATAAAGCTTTTATGTGGGGAATTGGAGACATTCGAAGATGTTTATTGTCATTCAATTGTAAATTTTAAGGTGCATGGGACAGTCAGTCAGTACACATTCAAATGCACATATAACATTGAATACATTAACATTGCACCTTTTATTCAAAGCAATCAGTCAGATTTACATTGTCGCTGTTGGTAATAAAGAATTTTTAATTGTTACATGATGCAATACATTTTTCATGTCAGTTTTAAAGTATTTTTAAACAGCATTAGCTATTGAACTTCGGAAGTTGTATGTCGACATTCCATTTTAACTTCATTTATTGTTCTTTATTGTGGAATAATGGGATAAAATACCTGTGTGGCTACACATATTGTTATCAACTTTTATTTCATAGGGGTTACTCTATACCAGCATTTCTCAATCGTGCCCCACGGAGCCCTGATTGCTCCCCGTTCACTTCTCAGGGGCTTTCTGCTGTTTTATTTTGCTCTAGGAAAATAAAATAAAAATTATTGAAATAAATAAATAATAAAAGTAAATAAAAACTCTTATCTGAATGATTTGGCTCTTCCTGGAACTGAATGTCAGAGTTCAGTTCTTACCTAAGGGCTTTGCCATAAAATTCGATTCTAAAATTGGCTTCATGGGTCAAAAAGGTTGAGAACCACTGCTCTATATAAAAATCTAAAATAAACCTTCAGTTTTAAATATCTGTCATATAGAAAATTCCTTGGTGCATTCATTGTTGCTTATTTTTTTTTTTCCTTTTTCTTATTGTACTCCAAAGTTTGGCCTTATCTTGAGATTATTTAAAGAAAAAGTAAATATTTTTTTAAGGTTTACCTTGAAATGCTTCATTTTCATTTCATTTTTATTTTTATATTTCTTAGCTCAAAGAACGATGGCATCAAAACTTCCTCTGTAGCTGATTTTGGGTCAGTATTCTATGCTGCGTATTTCTCTCATTTATCAATTTATTTATTTATTTACAGGATGACAATAAATTATGGCAACTCGTTGTGTACAAATTTTTTAATCCAAAAAACGAAAAGTAAAGCAATTGACAACTAATAAATAGAACATGTTCATTCGGTTTCGAAGTGGGCTCCTCTGGTGGTGTTACAAAGCTCCAAACGTGTCTTGAAATTTTCAGCAATGGGCCGCAAGTCGTCGGGCAACAATCGGTCCCATTCTTGGCGCAGGGACTTCTTCAGCGACTTCAAAGCTGTTGTGGCGTTTAGCACAGGTCCTGGCTTCCAAGATCGACCATACGCTGTAATCCATCAGATTGAGATCCAGCGAGTAGGGTGGCCACTGCTGAGACGTGATGAAATCTTGCAACACTCCTGCATCATTTTCGCTCTGTGAGCTGGTGCAGAGTCTTCCAATCTGCATTGCCGAAATGCCAAGGAAGTACCACAGCCTCGAGAATATCACGATGGTAAACTTGTTAGTTGATTTTGATTCCTTGGTCCATGAAAACGAGGGGTGTCTTGCCACTGCGCAAATTCCACCCCAGATCATCACGGACTTCGGGTTTTGGCGACGTTCGATGACTGCAGGGGTGCCGGGTATCTCTGATGACCAGACTCTGTCATTTTGGTGATTGTGTGCCTGCTCCATAGTGAAGAGCTTCTTGTCTGTGAAGAGGATGTGCTTCCATTTCTCACTTGCGGCCCGACGCTTGAGTTGGCAGCATCTGTGGAGCTGTACGCGCTTGTTTTCGTCTGTGAGGAGCTGGACTTTTTGGAGCTTGTGGGGCTTGAGTTTGAGTTCCTCTGTTGCCATTTTCCGTACCGATTCACGGTTAATTCCGGTCTCACAAGCAATTTGTCTCATTGAGACCCTCAGATTTCGCTGAACTCGCTTTTTGATGATTTTGCGGTTCCTGGACGTGTTGGTGGTACGCTTTCTTCCTCTTCCTGGATGGTCGCCTTCATGACCAAGCTCTTTGAACAGTTTGACTGCTTTGGAGACGATGTCTCTGCCAACATTGAGCAAACAAACAATTTCCCATTGATGCTTTCCTTGACGAAACAGCTCCAAAATTGCACTGCGTTTGCTTGACATTTCAAAACCCACATCAATTAACTCATAATAAGTTGAAACACAGACGACTTGCCCAAGAATATGCAGTGCTTGCAATGAATTAAAAATTATTTGGTGGCGCTTTAATATATTCGTGCCTGAACGCATCCATTTCTGTTGCCATAATTTATTGTTACCCTGTATTTATTTAATTTGTAAGAAAATTTACTATGTATGATTTTAATGTTCCTCATAGCTGATTTTAGAAAAATGCACGTCTTAGTATCTACTTGGTCCAGCTTTTGCTACTATCATAACCTCTATTCTGTCGGCCATACTGTCCACATAAGTTTTTTGATGTTCCCGCAGGAATTTTTTGCCATCAAAGATGTGCTCTGCTCCTGCACGCAATCGGTGCTCCCAAAGATGTTTGATGGGGTCGAGATCGGAGCTCTGTGCAGGCCAGTTAAGTTCTTCCACCCCCATTTCATCAAACCATCTGCCTACAACCCTTGCTTTGTGGCAAGGTATGTTATCGTGTTGAAAGAGAAAAGTGCCATTTCCAAATTGCTGCCAGAGTGCAGGGAGTATGACATTGTTCAGGATGTGTTGGCAACGCTTCCCGTTCAGATGACCAGCCGCAGAAAAGATTGGACCCAGATCAAACCAAGAAAAGCACCCACACATCATCTCTGACCCTTTGCCAAACTTCACTACACAGTTTGCCAGATGATATTTTTCAGGCATTCGCCAAACCAAAAACTTTCCATCCGATTGCTCCAGATTCGAATAAAGTCTCTCTTTGCACCATTGCAATCTCCTTGCTCTGTTGCAGGTGCTTATGTGGAGTGAGTGGGCCGCAGCTCTGCCATGAAAACCCAGTGAATGCAGGTCCCTGCGAACAGTCCTGGTGCTTACAGTTGTCCCACTGGACTCTGCGAAGGAGCTTGTCAATCATCCATCAACTAATTTTTTTATGGTTTGCAGTGACCACACTGCGAAGCGCTGTTCGATCTCTGGTCGAAATAATCTTGGGTCTTCCGGTCCTGGGCTGAACACTCGTCGTACCCTGATCTTTCCAAGCCCGGACGACATTTTGAACGGATGACTTGGGGATGTTTAGCAGGGTTGACATTTATATAACACTTTTGCCTGCAAGATGGCACCTAACAATTGTACCCTTCTCGAAGTCCGAAAGCTGCTTTCTTTGAGTCATTCCTTCAGCATTCAAGCGACCTCTGCTGTGTAATGTTGGGACGAACGACAACATTTAAATTGGCTGGGAATGTCTCATTTTTATGTAAAATACGGGTGCCCCATGACTTTTGGCAAGATAATGTATGTCTTCACTGGCCCTTAGGTGAAGCTTAGCTTCGAAACACGTCAGCAATGTATTATTAAGCTTTTCAGTTGCATTTCTTCAATACGTTTTATTCAATTCTCATTATTCTCTTGTGTTAGCATGCAACCATTTGTTCTGTAATTTGCATTTATAAGGTTATTATTTAAGACCTTAAAGTAAGAAATACTAATTAAAAAATTTGGAAAAATATAACAAGGAGCATTACCTTAGATGGTTCCTTTGGAAATCTAATATTGCTTTTAATTTTGTCCGTTCTAAGAAAACTCTGAACCCTATCTTTAGCCTATTGTATTCTATTTAATATTTTACTCAAAAAAATTTAGGAATTTTTTTTTTTTAAAACATGAAATGATAACAGATTACCTTACTTGAATGTTCAAATTTTCTCTTTATTTTTTTTTTTTAGAAATGGTCAGTTAGAAGAAGGAGACCAGATTATTGCCATAGATGGTCAGCCTCTTGATGCCAACATTTCTCATAAGCAAGCGATTAATATCCTTCAACAGGCAAGGGGTTTGGTTGAACTGGTTGTTGCTCGAGGATCTATTCCCAAGAATACCCAGTCACCAAACCCATCAGTCCATCGCTCACCATCTGCAATCAGTGACAGTTCCAAAACTTCGGACATGGTAGTAAGTAGTATCATGATTCATCTGTAGATTTGCTATTTATGTGAAAATTTGGCTATCTGGTTTTTATGTGCAAAGATTTTTAAGCGTGATGAACAAAAAGTACATTTTTCAAAAACTGTAGTATATCTAATTCATATTTCAGAATACATGTACCGGTATATTATAAATAAACAGATTTATTTTTAACCATTGTTGAAACAAGATGTACATTTCTAATACAGTAAAACCTGTCTATAACGACTACCCACGGGACCAAGCAAAAGTGGTCGTTATCTACAGGTTCAATCAAAAAATTACAAATCAACAAACCTGATTAAAAACAAATATGGTCGTTTCTTTATAAAAGAATCTAAGCTACTTTGTTTGCACTTTCTAGTCTTCCTAGTGAAAATTAAATCTACAAAATCATTTTCGAGCATATTTAGGGTGTTTTCATAAAGTCCGATCTGTTGCCAGCAAGTTAAGTGAGACGGTTGAACAGTTTCCAAGCGCACAAATCTGCGTGCTTGTGCTTTTAGATAGCTTTGATGATGATTATTCGAAACCGAAACTAAGTAGTTAGAACTCACCGACTACGATTACGATTAAAAACATTTGATTATCCAGACAGCTATAGAGTTGAATTTCGTCTGCCATTTTGATTTACTCGACCAGATGGAAGCCCCGTTTTGAAGTCTGATTTCAATGTGTGCGACCTGGCACACCCAATAAGCAAATCAGTTTTTATTTTTAGGCAGACTTTTCATAAACACTCTCTTTGATTTAGTAGGCTAAAAGAACCAGTGGTTGATTTTTAGGGTTCCGTCTTCAAAGGGTCAAGGGACCCTATTACTAAGTCTCCGCTATCTGTCCATCCATCCATCCGACCTTTTAAAGGCTGTATCTTTTGAACGGTAATAGGCAGCCAGTTGAAATTTTCACATAATATGTGTTATTATGGCGCTTTGTGTAACAAATAATAAAAAAATTTAATAAAAAAATAAATAAATGTTTAAATGTATTACTTGGTAAAAGAAGGCGGTGGATTACCATGACGGATTTATAACTAATAATCTAACAAATGCATTTTTTTTTTTATAAATTTCAAACTTAAACTATTTATAAACTTCGACTTAAACTAATATAGATTATGTCTATAAAAGCCGAAATCGAGAACACGGTGGGACACCCTCCAGAACCTGGCATTTTTGGTAAATATATTATATATGATAGTACGGAATCCTCAATGCACGAGTCCGACTCAGACTTGCCCGATTTTATTGTTTCTCTTGACTTTACTGGCTGATTATAGAGAATAGTGTAATGGTATAATTGGCATTTAAGTTAGCACCTGATTGGTTGATTACAGAGAGAAGTGTAGTAATGTAATTGGCGGTTAGGTTAGGATTTGATTATTTCCGTAAGTGGTCGTTATAGACCGGTTTTTAGTATAGGTTTAGATACATAGGGGATTGAAAATGGCGGTCGCTGGTTGCATTAGACAGGTGGTCGTTACGCTAACAGATTTCTCATGTCACTTTCTGCGGGGCCAAGCAAGAGTGCTCACTTAATGCTCAGACGCTTGCTATATACAGATGACTGTTAGCATAGGTTTTACTGTAATTAGTTAATCAGGACAGATCATTAGGAAGGCCAAACGCATTCTTTAAAGCAATAAAGGACAACTCCAGCCTAATATACAAGTTTATTTAAAATAAAGTTCGAGATACAAATAATAACATGGCATATATGAAAAATTCCAAACCGAACACGAAATATATAAAACAAACGAAAATTACTAAAGTCAAGGTCACTTCCTGCCCTCCATTACACATAGAGGAAGTGACGTCCTTTTTAGATTACGTCTTCATTTATTTCTATACATTTATTTATGTACGCATGCTTTTTTACGACGGTTTACCCTTATGAACAAGAGGATTACACCAGCAGCAATATCTATTTAAAATGCTAATATTGATTGATATTTGCCGTAATTACGGATAAAACATTAAAAAATGTATATTCTCGGTTTAAAATAAGCTATTTTTCATTTATTCTCAAATTAATTTGCAATCTCAATTTAATGAAGTTTTCATTAAAATGAAGTAAACGGGATTAGACTGTATTTATTCTTTATTGCCTGGTTTCTGCGGCATTTCAAAGGAGCTAATCATTCAGGTAGCTCATGGAATGAAATAAGGGTTTTAAAATATTTCTGTTGCTACGGTTGTACTGTATTTTATTTGTTTCAAATAATGATATTCTGCAAAAAAAAAATTGATTATAATATTTTTACAGAATATCATTTTTTTGATATAAATATAACACGATTCCATTGAAATTTTTAATTTTGATTCATAATTTCTATATAAAAAAATGCTTTGAAAAGCGAAAAATAGCACTTTTGCGTCGGCCATTATTTTTCCGGAAGTGACGTAGACCGAGGTTAGCCGTTGGGGTCGATTTAATGTTTTAATGCTAATCCCAGTTGTTTATAAGTTTCCACAGCGTGATTTTTTTAAGTAAACAAACTAGAATGAATTTCCAAATATTACTTTGGTCATAATAACATAAATGTGAATCTCCTTTTTGAATAAAATTAAAATAAAATTAAATAAATAAATGAAAGGCACCAATGTAAGTTCTAATGAAGGAGGGGATTAAAAAAGGTGATCCACATGTTATTGAAATATTATCAAACCACTCCTTTTATTATATAATAATTACTTTGGCTATTTTAATTCATTTTATATACTCTATGTAGATGAATATTTATTGAAATGTGTGTAACTTTTAAAGCGAAGTCGCGAATGGATGATTTTAAAAAATGAGATGTTACAAGAATGACACTGAATGAATTTGGAACTTTTTTAGTTTGTTTACTAAAAAATTCACACTATAGAAGCTTTCAAACAATTAATGCTAATTATTTCTCTAATTCACTATGTTGACATGGATTTTACCGCTATTCCCCAGCATTAAAAATTAGCTCTCTCTAACGTCTCCTGACATTTTCCCACTTACTGAGTAGATATTTACGACTATTCTTCCTGAATTGTAAATCGCATATTCATATTCGTCATGCCTCATTCTTATGTAATATTTGGCTATAAGAATAGAGGTAGTGATAATAATTTATCATTTCATCAATTTCCTAAGTATGAATTAGGAAGAAATGGATAATTTTTCGTCGAAGAGATAACTGGCTTCCGACCGCAACTAATCGACTCTGCTCCGCTCACTTTGAAAAGTATTGTTTTGTTACTGATCCTGTCGCATTAATGTACGTAGATATTAATTAGGCTCACCATCTATTTGCGCAAGGCTATGTAACTAGAGGTATCCGGATAAACCGCAACCAGAAAAAATGCAACTACACGTTTTGAAGTGTTCTCAAAAGTGGGGCCACACTAACTACTCTCTTATAAGTGGGGCCACATTCGATTGGAAATGATGAGAAACGTAAGAACAAAGAGCTTGTTTTCATTTCTAAATACTGATTCGAGAAATTCTATTTTTCAAAAAATAGACTAACTCGGAGCTCCTGCTACTTCGTCAAGGGGAATTATTTTGTTCATTGAAGCATCTACTGGATGCCAACCATAAATAGAGAGGGGAGGGGGGACTGCCAAAAACTTGATTATGATCTGAAGCCATTTTTTGGTGGAAATTCACAAATAGAAAAGGGGAGGGGCGACTAGTTATTAGCCATTGCTTTTAATGTTTGATTAAGACCCCATTAAAATTATATTAAGTTATCTAGTTAAATAAGTAAATGGTTCTAACAGTAGCAAATTGAAGCTAAAACATTTGTCATTTAAACTGGCTGAAATAGTTTGTTTAGTGATGGTCGTAAATTAAAATATATCAATGTAATAAAATACATTTGATAACCTGAAATTTAGTTGGTTTTCCCATAAATTTTAGTTATGATCAAATAAATAAAGAAAATTGCTTGAGAGAATTTTAATTAGTTTTAATAAAATTTTACAGTATTTGAAACCACAATGTTCTTGCGAGGAAACATTTTTCGAATGGAGGTCACAACGCAATAGGGAAGAACTTTTCTTTTATTTCTTCCCATGTGCATCCATATCTAATGGACAAATTGTCTGTAACTTGTATATGCCCAAGCTGGTCATTTTTATATGCGATGGTTTGTACATCGTAATCCAGGCAGATTTTTGATAAGGTGATGCACGCGCCAATATGCTGATCGATCTCGGCATAATCACGACAGCATTCGTTCGCTTGTGATGTCGGCATATCTTCGCATATTGTGCACTGATACCTAATTTAAAAATTAATATCGTGAAATTGTTCACATTTAAATAATATATGAATTATTAATTATACTTGACAATTTGTTACGGGTGGCATATTTTTTGTCGATTTGGCGACACTGGATTCCTCATCTAATGACGGGTGATCGTGCAGGAGAGATTCTAAACTATATGGTTTCACGCCTAAACCATCCAAATCATCCACAAGTTCTCCAAATCATTGTCCAATTCATTGTATAGATATTTGTTAAAATAAGCCTCCATATCTTCGTATGTCTCAAAACTGACATCTGAATCGCTGCTTTCATGTCCAGACATTGTAAAAATTGTAGTGTACGCAGTACTGAGTGATTGTATAGTAGTAGTAGATCTATAGTTAAAGCTTCACTGCAAAGCTTGTTGGAAGCAATCCTCGACCTACGTCACGCCTCCATCCAAGATGGATGCCTCCCGATTTCAAATCGCGCTCGGAATTTTCGTTTTTTCACACATTTAGGATTTGAATTAAAAAACGTTAAGTATGCTGCGATGTTATTAATGCGTTAAGTCTTTCAATTTAAGTAAAGTTGTATGTGACCGTAGAGTTGTCCTTTAAGTGAAAAAGTAAAGAAAAATTTGAGGAAGAAAACGAAGACTCTCATTACATTTTTTAACAGCTGGTTGTTTGTATACAGGTTGTAACAAAAATAGTGGGTTGGCTATACATAGAAACTGAGAAAAAGACAACAGGTTATATAAAGATATGTCCTAAATGATTTGTATTTATAGAACAAAAATGAATCATTGATTGTTCGCTAGATTAACAGTGATTCAGGTTAAATTAATAACTATGAAAATGCAAAGAATGAATACAATGTGCATATACGATCATAGCCAAATACTTAAAATGAGCTCTACAAGCATCAGCCCACTTTAAGCACAATCTTGTAGCACGCGAGTTTTTAAATGCAACATATTCCGGAAGATGTATTGGTCATAGAGGGCCTATAGCATGGCCTGTTAGATTTCCCAATCTCAACTTTATGGATTTTTATGTATGGCGACATCTGAAATAATCTATTGTGTAATTCACTCTTATTAATAATGGTGAGGATATGAAATGGAGAGTTCTCTGAAATGGACACACCTATTAAAGCCAGGAATAAAAGATGAAACTGGTCAGAATTCTGCGAGATTTCTTTCCCGCTATGTAGTGCAAGGACTCCATCAACTTCATCATTGATAAGGATTTTCAACACTTAGTTGAAGATGGTTACCAGCAAATTATAGACACGTTGAATATTAAGTGTGATGCAGTCCTGAATCCAATGAGCTCAGTAATACATTGCTGCCTGCGGAGTTTATTTTGAATTCTAAATTGACCCACTGAATAAAGAATCAGTGGTTTCATATTTTTCGTTGAGTCTTTCAGTCGAAATAATGCATATGGCAAACGCGGTTATTTTCAGATGAAAATTCCAGAATTAATCAAAGAAGTTTACAATATTATATTATTTGTATACCATGTTTTACAATTTTTTCTCTCCTTTATAGTTGAATACAGAATGGGCTCAAGTTGATGTCGTCGATCTTATTAATGATGGCTCCGGTCTTGGTTTTGGGATTATTGGTGGTCGCAGTACAGGTGTGGTGGTTAAAACAATCTTGCCTGGAGGAGTTGCAGATAGGGTAATTATTTGAATTTGAATATAATAAAGTTGTTTTTTTTTTTTGCATATTTAATTAAAATCCAATTTTAAAATGGTGAAAATACTTACTTTGAAGGATGGGAGGCTACAAAGTGGTGATCATGTTTTGCAAATTGGGGATGTAAATTTGCGTGGAATGGCATCGGAACAAGTTGCAGCAGTGTTGCGGCAGTCTGGCAGCCATGTCCGATTGGTTGTGGCACGCCCTGTGGAACCTACTTCTCCGGACTACCAAGTAAAGCTTTTGAATAAGACGTTTCTCCAATTTCAATACTCGTCGAACTAAGCTTTTAAACGTAAGGTATCCCTCTCTTTTCTAGGCTCTGCACAGTCATGCTCCTATAGTGCCTACGAGAGTTTTAGGTGACCCTGAAGAGTTAGAACGGCATTTAACTTTAGTTCATGAACAGAACGGATTTTCTGAATCTACATATTCAACGTTCAACCAGCATTTTGTATTCAATTCTCCTTTGGAACAAGCCCATGTTGAATTACATGTAAGTTTTTCTTGTATTAAGTTTCCTTGTTACTTTGAATACAATCCAAGAAGTTTCTTTGTCATTGTTATAATGAATACTGTAAAAGGTCGATTTGAGGCTTGGGTTTCGGTTTGTAAAAATGGTCTTGATGCATACAGGGTTTGTGATATGTTTAATGATTTCCATAACCACAACTCCTAGATAACAGTTTAATACCAAAAAATTACATTGTTTTTATGTAGTCATGTGATCATTTCAATTTAAAGTTCATAAGTTTGTCATAAATATCATATTTATACCAAAAAGTAAAAAAAAAATTATTTATGATAGTTACTAATGCCAACTAATACTTTGTTGCATGGCCTATGGCTTTGATGACTGCAGCGCATCTATGAGGTATTGATTCAATTAGATTTCGAAGCACTGAAGTAGAAATTCCATTCCACTCCTTTTGCAAGTCATTAAAGAGATCCACCTTATTTGAATGTTTGCGGTGACCCACACATCTGCCCAACTCATCCCACAAATGTTCAGTTGGGTTCAGATCAGGTGATTGACTTGACTGTTGGAAAATTCGCACATGGCGGGAATCAAACCAAGTCTTGACCAGACGCAGACAATTTTATTAAGCATCTTGCTGAAATGTCCAACCGGGACCCATTTTCTATCGAGCAACGTTTAGCATGACATTCTCCATGATGTCCTTGTATACCTGAGCATCAATTTTGCCATCAATTTTGTGTAGAGGGCCTACCCGAGAAGAAGGAAAGTATTCCCACACTATTGACACTACCACAACCTTCTTTCATAGTTGGTAGCTTGAGTTGTGGCGTTCACCTGAAGGACATCTTATATACCATCTCTCATCACTGCCAAACAACAAAAACTTTGACAGAATGCTTAAAATGTATAGGAAATATAAATGTATAGAACAGAGACTGACCTTGCCGATCTGTGGATGCTTTGGTGAGAAGAAGGAGGAGACGGATTCCCCTAGTTCTGGAAATAGTGGAATCCCTCTCCTCCTCCTCCTCAACAAAAACTTTGATTCGTCCGACCAAAGAACTTTGACTCAATCTGCAGAATTCCATGAAAGATGTAACCGAGCAACTTGCACTTGTGCCTTTCTGTTCTTCTGGCTAATCCAAGGTTTCTTAGATGGAACGTGCCCATGAAGTCCAACAGCTTGGAGAAGACATAAGATTGCTTTGGCGACTTAATGAAATTCCATATTTATTATTCATTTCAGGTGCAATCTCCACTGCATTTTTCCTGATGTCAGTGATAGATATTTTTTTCAGATGATACAGTCAATTCGAGGGTTTGTTTTTCGAGGACTGCCACTTCTTTTCTTATCAGCTAATCCTTGACAATTATTATACTTTTTTATTATCTGTGATACAGCTGATTGATAGCAATGAAATTGTTCTGTAACATTTTTTTGCGTTCTTCCCACTCTTCAGTCTCAGCAATCAGATGGCGCGTTTCCTCCGATAAATTGCTACCTGTTTTCAGCATTTTCTGTCAGTAATAGACCATTAATGTCCGAAAATGTAAAAATTACTTCCTAATAATGAGTAAAATTAGCTTAGTGCAACGAGTCGTGTTGCACCTATTGAATATGACAAACTTATGGTCACCCTTTTTGAAATGAACTATATCTGTCCGTAAATATGTAAATTTTTTTGCATATCACCTTATTGATATTTTTTGTTATTACCTTATTGTTACCAGCCTATCCTTAGTTGTTTATCGACCAATCTGTTTTTCCATGCATAATCGAATAAATTATCTTGACAAATTAAAATATGTCAAACTTTTGAGCGCTACTGTATCTTATCCTTGCATTGAGATATGACTCCTGATTGGTTCTTTTCTTTCCTTTGTTATATTAATTAGAAGAAAAATATATCCCCCCTTCCGCTTGTTTGATGAAAGCTCCTGATCGATTGCTTCTCTCTTTATATGTATACGAGGTATGACCAACTGAAAACAACCTCTTATTCACAAAAGAATTTTATTAAGCATATACGTATTTTGAACTCATTGAGTTTGTGACTGGTGTCAGTGTGTGTGTAGTTGCCGAGAATTTTGTGTTTTTCTGCCATTTTTGAGTGTCATTGATGCTAATTTTTTTTTTTGAGGTTTATTTGTGAGTAAATGTTGTGAGTGTGGCTTGAGTGTGATCATTTGTAGTCGGATGGTAGAGTTTATTTTGCGATTGTTTGTTAATGATTGGTGTTGTGTAATTTTTAAATTCGCTTGTTTTGTTTGGAAGAAATCTTTTATATTTTGTCAGATTGTTTGGCAATTTTTATTTTCCTTTTATCCTAGGGAGGCTGCAACAATCGTTTGTGCAATCTTAAATGAACATTGTTGTTGCAGTTTTTTTAGGTATATGAGACGACGACAACAAAGCCGGAGGGTGAGAGCTGTTGTTGTAAATGAGCAATCTTTTGTTGTTGTCGTGCAGGCAAGCAAAAAGGGCAGATCATTCTACTTCGGGGGCGGCCCCCCCCGACGCAGCTTGAAAGCCCGATGTATCTTTGTTATCTCTTTTGTTTTGACATTCATTGTGCTAAAATCTTATGCTGGTCCATGTTCGCGAACGTTCTCCAATGCTCCCGGCCAGTTGCCTGGGGTTTTGTAAGTAGAGCTGAGCACATGAGGTTGTCTGTAGAGCGTCCCATTTAGAATATATCAAAACCATTGTTGCTCTTTGTGCATGATCAGCCCAATTAATGACGGTTGACAATTGAAGTGGGTACTAGTTTTGACATGTGGAGGCGAATAGGGGGAAAAGTTGTGATGTTTAAAGTGTTGACAGTAAAGTGTCAAGTGTGTCAATGATAGGGGTTACTGCTCTCTCCCCTAATTTCCCAATCTCGCAGTGCTGCATGGTCGCAAAACACTGAATTGGGAACATAGCAAAGGAGAGCGTGACGCCTTGCTGTGGTTTTTCCTTGCCCTATTCGGTCCGCTGTCTGTGAGGCTAGGCCAAGTGGTATGTCTATTGGCTGACCGTGCTTAGATATTTGCCCGCCTACGACAGCCCATGTGCCAGTGCATGCAACTAACTGAGCATCGGAATGGACCATTAAGCTGTTTTACTGTTTTGTGGGTATGCTAAATGTCAGGTTAGAAATCAATTTGTTTTAAGGTTAACTTTTATGGTTTATTTTATCTTGGGGCCCAGGTTATTCTTGCCAATTATATGCATTCTGGTCTGTTTGCAAAGAATTAAAATGAATACGTTTCACGTTACTTGTCTCTACTCTTTGTTCCTGTAACACCTACCCGCGCAAGTCTAGAAAAACCCGGTTCTGTCACGCGTGGGCGTGAATTTTCGTTGTGGGTACCTTTTGGCACCCCCCCCCCCCACCCACGCACCCAGGGCACAAGTTCATTATTCAATGCCAATACAGAGTTTGGTTGAATTACAGAGAATATATAAGGGCCTGAGTGGCCATTATCCAATAAATAGATAGAAGTGTAGGTTACAAAATAAAAAGACCAGTGGAGGGAAACAATCTCTTAACATCAGAAGCATGGACCTATTAGAGATACTTCCTCCTGGTCGCAGAATGCCGATTATTAAAATTATACAATTAATAACTGGATAGACAAAATAACTATCTAAATAATAAAACCAATGAACATAAAAGATAAACATTGATACAAAATTAAAAAAAATATAGAAAGTTAACTTGACTCTTTAAGCAATTTGATAAGTGCCGAAACTCCTATCGAGCCTGCGTCTCTCTTTAGTAAAAGGTCGGGGTCCTTCTTGGAAATCTCCAATGTCTTATAGGCATCCAAAGCTCGAATATGACATTTATCGGAAACCCACCTATACCGATGTGTACATTCACCATGATTCAAATCACTGCTGGAGCCAGAAGCAAACAGCATTCGTTTTTATGGTTGACAGAGCTCTAAATATCCCTCTAACCAAGACCAGATTTGCGAAAGAGATCAAACACATACGGACTATAGCACAAAACAACGGATAAGACACCAAACTCGTACACGATTTGGTACGCAGAAGAAGATTCGTAAAGCTGGTTAGAGAATCGACCACCCTTACCAGGACACCCAAGTTTAGAGTATCAATTCCATATAACAAGACCCTTATAGCAGGATTACGCCTGATCTTCAAATAAGCGGATCTAGATCTCGCGTACAAAAACCCCAATGTTCTGAGGAATCTTTTGGGGAACCCTAAAGACCAAACACCTCCCCTAGCACAATCTGGAATATACGAAATCGCCTGCAGTGTATGTCAGAAAGTTTACCGAGGGGCAACTTGCAGGAAGGTCCGGACTAGATTCAAAGAGCATAATGCCCACGCCAGGTTCGGCCGCCCAGACAGATCGGCGGTGGCCAAGCATATGCTTGACACGGGACACGACATACTTCTACAAGACTGCCATTTGTTGAGACAGGTCAGAAACAAGAATGCTTTGGATGCCTATGAGACGTTGGAAATGTATATTCTCTGTGATTCAACCAAACTCTGTATCGGCATTGAATAATGAACTCAATGAGTTTGAAATGTGTATACGCTTAATAAAATTCTTTTGTGGACAAGAGGTTGTTTTCAGTTGGTCATGTCGTTATCCACAGTCCTTTCCAGTTTCTCAATACGAGGTATGATCCAAAATTTCCCAGATCGGAGCTGTATAATCGAAACGTGAAGTAATTTCAATGCACGCCGATGGAATGGATGGCAGTAGATATTTGTTTTGTGAGATAGGGTACGAAATTTCATTGTGAATGAAACAGTTCTTGCCTGAATAGATGCCATTTGGATTATGTTTCACATCACTTCAAATTTATCCAATCACCATTTCACCCATACTTAAGTTGCATCCAGAAATTATAAAGCCAAACACATTACTCATAAAAAAACAACGATATAATAAACTCATGATATTGCACATTTATTTAAATGAATAGTAATGTCTAATGATCATCTAGACAAAAAAACAAATAAAATCTGAACAATTGCTAAGTAATAATAATTAATGAAAAACATGATCTGACTATTTCACATGTACTGTATCTCTTTTTTAAGGTCGTGCCAATAAAATTGCCATGCATCAGAAGCGTCAAGATTGAATTTTTTTTTTGTTGCTCCAGATCACCTTCTTCCACTCCACTGTTCATCCCATGACATCTTTTCTTTTGCCCAAAGAAGCCATTTTTCTTTATGTCAGTATTTTAGAACAGGCTGCGACTTTCTCTTCTGGTACTGGAGGATGTTACTCTTACGAATAACAGTTGCAGTTGTGGATTTGCATACACGATTGTCATCTCTTGATGCAAGAGTACGTAGACACTGAATTTTGGCTCACTTCTCGAATTATTGCTCTTTTTTGGCGGATGGTTTGTTTTACAGGTCGTCCAGTTGACTTCTTTTGGCCATAATTTTCTCTTAACCGTAAGTAGTTATCCACCACTGAGTGTGAGCGTCCCAATATTGATGCAATGGATCTTGCAGATTGTCCAGATTCATGCCGACCAATAATGCGCCCCTTTTCCAAGTCACTTAATCGGGTTCTCACAGCATTTTTGACATTTAAATACCGCAGCTCAGCCTATGCAAACTTGTTACCTTTATTTTTTTCAGTTTGTACGCTTTATGGAAATGTATGCAAATGTGAAAGATTAAAAAAAAACAAAAAAAAAAACGAGATAGGGAAAGTCAATTAAAGGAAAAAGGTAAGTGGCTGTATATTGATTGGACATGTGAAATAGTCTGATTTTGTTTTTTTATTGTTTATCATTTAGGAGTTGTTTGGATTTCGTTTATTTTTTGTCTGAGTGATTATTAGACATTACTTTTCATTTACCGGTAATTAAATGTGCAGTATCATGTGTTTAGTGCAGCTTTGTTTTTTATGACTAGTGCGTTTGGTTTTATAATTTATGGACTCACTTTATTAAGTTACTGAAGACTGGTATGAAATATTTGAAGACAAGGTGTCTAAAATTAAAGTTATCATTTCGTAGTACGCTATATCAAAAACTATTCATCAGAAAATCATGAAATTGTGGGAATGGCTTAATTACAGAATGTAAATTTTTTCCAGAGCAAAAAAAAAAAAAAAAAAAAAAAGTTACTTCCAAAAACCACCAATAGAGGGAGTAATACAGCTTTATAGAAAACATGATAATGAACTAAGATATACAATATTGTAGTGTAAAATTTTCTGAAGAATCCTGTGGACAGTTCCATGAGGTTGGTCTACCACTCTTGCAATAGGCCAAACCTAGTGCTGCACATTAAATTTGACACCTGTTCTCCATCACTTGTGTCGCTATATCATCTACCAGCTGGTGATCAACATGCTTTCGTCCTCTTCCTGGCCGAATAACCAATGAGCCTGTTTCTTCAAATTTCAATCATGCTTCTTTGTCCGTTGCCAGTCAGTGACCTTTTCGTAAATTTTGGCAAAACCTCATTCTGCTTCTTTAAAGGTCCTGCCTCCGTTTAGTGGAAGTCTTCGGAGATGGACCTATAAATTGTTTATGGAGAAATTAGGGTTTTGTATCTTGTATTTTGTTATTTAATGTCTTCGGTTTTTTTTAGTTTTTTTTTTTATTTTTTTTTGGGGGGAGGGGGGTGTAATTCATATTTGTGTTGTCAGTGGCAGATTCACCATTTGGGCAAAACAATTTTACCAGCAAAGGACGCTTTGCAAGGTTCAAAGTCATATTAGTTGACATGCTAAACAGTTATAACTTTGGTTTTGCAGTAGCAGCTTTATATAACCAACATTATCATCTTCCACTATTTCATCTTGAAATGCACCCTCTGTTGGTTGTTTTTGAAACTAATTTTTTTTTCCTTTTTTTTTTTTTTTTTTTTTAATACTTTTCACATCTGCTTATCCGTTAGGGTCATGGGGACAGTAGCTCTTCGGAGGATCTCCAGTGATTGCGATCTTCCGCCATCAGGCACATGTCCTCCATGGTAATACATGTACCCAAACGACTCGAACCCAGATTCTCCACATAGTCTAGCCACCTGGTTCTAGGCCAACTCCTTGGTATCTTATCCACAGACTTGGAAAATATCTGCCTAGGAAGGCCAGTTGGCACCGTCCGTATCACTTAGCCATACCAGCGCAACTGAGATCTCTCATTGCGAAAAAGTATCACCTCAAGACTTACAGACGCCCGTATTATGCTGCTGTGCGCTCTATCTAGTAAGGTAATGCCTGCCACACCTCTCAGAATCTCATTTTGGCTGCTTGTACCCGTGTTCGCACTCCCATTATGTAATGTTTCCCAAAATTACATGATTCTCTGATGAATAGTTTTTGCTGTAGCGAACTACGGAATGTTAATTTTAAGGCGAGACACATCTGTATATCGAGGCATGTTAGATCTCAAATGTACCCTTGAGAAAACTGGAATAAAAAGCCGAAACCAGTTGGTTACTCTGTAAACCGATATAATGTACTGCAAGGCAATAATAAATATTATTAAAAAAGATGGTATAGAGAACTTTAATTTTCTGAATTATATCTCCATTGTATCTCATTTTAGATGTTAGATTGTAATAGTTAAAATAATTATGAATCCTAAAGTTAACAGTGTATTTTTTTAATATTCATTTCTTATATAGCCACAGCCAGCAGATGAGACATTTGAAGATAATGATTCTGAGACAGAATCTTTTAGTGTTGAACTTGTGAAAGACCAACAGGGGTTGGGCATTACAATAGCTGGCTATGTTTGTGAAAAAGGTAACACAAATATTTATTTATATTTTTAAATAACTGCAGAAGAATTTGGAAAGTGAAATGAAATTTTAGCTAAAGCAATACTTTTTGAAAAGTTAGATTTGATTAAGAACAATGTAGAATAACTGCATATCCAATCTTCAGATCTTACCATGTTACTTGCAGCATGTGTTTGGTTAAAAATGATTTGGCGTGAGCTACTTAATACAGGGTCGAGTCACATTATTATGACCGCCCCTTACGTTGCCCAGCCGAGGAGCTATGTGACATGTTGGGAATTGGTTATTTGACTATATAAGGTAGGTTTCCACTATGTTAGAAACATATCACTCATTGCTGCAATGGGTAAGAAACGTGATTTATCAGATCTGGAAAAGGGGACGATAATTGACTTTCGGACCAAGGGTGGCAGTATTTCGGAAACCGTGGAGTTTGTAAACTGTTCTCGTGCTGCTGTAGTTAAAGTGTACCATGACTGGGAAAATGGGACCGTTCAGAATAAACGGTATGGGAACTGTGGAGGACCACGTGCCATCGATGAGACAGGTGAACGTGGGCTGCGAAGGTGTGTGAAGGCCAACCGAAGAGCTATAGTGGACCAACTTAGCATGCAAACCAACGAGGGTGCTACCAGACGTGTCTCTAAAACCATAGTACAGAGGACCTTGCTACGTATGGGCCTTCGCAGCAGACGGATGGTCACCGCACCCATGCTGACAAAGGTTCATTATTAAAAACGGCTTCAATTTGCCCGACAGTATAGAAACTGGACCACTCCTGACTGGAAAATAGTTGCCTTCTCCGATGAGTCACGATTTCTGCTTCACAGAAGTGACGGCCGTTGGCGGGTGAGGCGAGAAACCTCCAAGAACAAGCATCCTGCAACCATTGTTGGACGAATCAAGGCTGGTGGCGGTAGCATCATTGTCTGGGAAGGCACTCTCAACCGATTCGGTTATTTATCCATAATTGCAGATCAAGTACACCCATACATGGCGACTGTCTTTCCAGATGGGGATGGCACGTTCCTGACGTGTCATACAACTTCAATTGTTCGGGGATGGTTTGAGGAACACGACCAAGAGTTCCAAGTACTACCCTGGCCCCCTAATTCCCCAGACCTCAACCCAATCGAGAACCTTTGGGATCACCTTGATCGTCATGTGCATGCCATGGAACAACCACCGCGTATTATTCAGCAGCTGTCGGATTCTTTACAGTCTGCATGGCAACAGCTATCAGTAGAAACCTACCAGAATCTTATTGACTCACTCCCACGCCCGTGCTGCTAAAGGCGGTTATTCGGGATATTAACTGATGGTCATAATAATGCGACTCGACTCTGTACAATTTGTGACAATTAAATAACGAGATTGTCGTTACTGAAAGAAATTACAAATGGTACATACAGAAAATTGTTATGTATTTTCAAAATAATCTCCATTTGACTGAATACAACACTCACAACG
Organism: Rhysida immarginata; assembly: GCA_023313115.1. Classification (NCBI taxonomy): domain Eukaryota; kingdom Metazoa; phylum Arthropoda; class Chilopoda; order Scolopendromorpha; family Scolopendridae; genus Rhysida; species Rhysida immarginata. The sequence goes on along the minus strand of JAHWFO010092776.1, from coordinate 7,919,967 downwards.
ACTGGTTAAGTCTGGAACCACTGTTTAAAGCGTTTGGAGGGAATGCGTGCAGCAGACTCGTCACTGCTGTTTGGATGGTGGAGACCAGTCAAATCATTGTACTTTTGATGTTTAGAAAAAAGAAAAAAGTCTGCTGGAGCCAAATCACATGAATACGGAGGATGATCCAGTGTTGGAATCCATTTCTGGGCAAGAAACTGTTTCTGTAGCAATTCTTGATCTGTAGCAACTGCACCTTTTCTAGTTCGGTGTGTTCGGTGCATGCCATTCCATGCTCTTTAAAAGCTTCTGTTGCAGTTTTATTCAACTTACTGCTGCTCCATTTTGAGTTTTTGATGACACCGCAACATAAGGGTTTGTTGCCGTTCTGTTATCGGAAAAACTGTCGTTGCCCAATCACATTGAAACTGGTGTTCCCTGAAATAAATATTAATGCAGAGTGCTTCACGGGTCTCAATAATGAAAAAATGGAATATTGTTTGAATGGAAAAAGATATTTAAAGTTTCAATTTTTACACATGAGAATAAAGAAATTAAAAGACGAGTTTCTCAAAATATTTGCCATTTGAGAAGATTATGAAACAAAGTCTCGGCTCGAAATTCTCGATAACCCGCTTGAATTGATCTTTTGAAGCCGAACTCATCACATTTGTTATTTCTGATTTCAGCTCTTCTATGGTTATTGTTTGATCTCTGTACATTTTTTCTTTAAGTTAGTCCCATAAGAAGTCGTCGAGTGATGATAAGTCAAAGCTATATGGGGTCCAAGCATGCCCTTTGCCAAAGCGATTTGGGGAAACCTCTTACAATGACAGTTTTCATAGTGATTTCTGAGCAAGTCAAGGATATCGCTTGTTGAATGTGAAAGTTCTACATCGGCTGAAAGCATGTGTCTTAGATCCAGTGAGCATAGTAGGCATCACGAATGAACCTTTTCGTCAAGAACTCAATGTAGCGTGCTGAATTCACTGTTTGCAAAAAAAAAAAAAAAAAAAAGGAAATGGACCCAAGATATCATCAGCACTCCAACTACACCCAATGACCTTTTGTGGATGAAGAGGCTTGACAATGGCCATTTCTGGCTTTTCATTGCCTCAAATCCGATAATTTGGTGGAAAAAGTATTTTCAAAGAACATAACTAGACTCAGTAAAATCAGTCCCTTGGGCATGGGCATGGCATTCGGGGACACTAGCTCTACCTGTTGACAACTTATTCAACTAGCAGATTAACGAGACCCATTAAAGTATCCTGTAAATTAAATAAAAAAAAAAAATATAAGCTGATCTTGAGGGCTGTATATATTTTTTGTGTAAGAATGGGAGACAGAAGACTGAGGCATTACTTGTTCATATTTGTTTTTTTTTGTGGAAAGCTGTAATCTCGCCCTTCTAGCTTCCATTCCGACATATTATTACGAGGGGATATCAGAAAGTAATCCCATTTATTTTTTAACAGAGAAAATATAGCCGTTGTGTGAAAGTTAACATAGCCAAAAGGAAGCCTTAGTGCATGCACAGATATTGCATAGCAAGAATTGTTCCTGCGCATGCATGCTATTAGCTACTAGTCGTTTTACAAATGGCTGCCACCATCAAATCGTCTACAGTGGAAGAACAGCAAGCTGTTAAAATGTAAGAAACCTGCTGAAATTCATCGGGAAATGGTAAAAGTTTACGGTGTTGACTGTCTGGCCTATTCCAATGTGTGCAAATGGTATAAAATGTTTTGGGAAGGAAGAGTTAGCCTTGCCGATAAACAGCGCTCTGAGCGGCCTGTATCAGCGACGACACCAGCCATTATCGAGGATATTAACAACACAATCGCAGAAAACAGTCGCATTTCACATATCCTATGGATTTGCATGGGATATGGTGCATGAGAAGCTTGGATTCCACAAAGTCTGTTCGTGTTGGATTCCAAAAAGTCTGACACCAGAACAGACCAGCAACAGAATGGCGTGCAGTCTGCGACATCTGCAGCGGTGCAACCAGGAGGAAAATGCGTTTCTGAATGGCAGTGTCATAAGAGAAGAGTTCTGGGCCTTGCACTTCATGCCTGAACCTAAAACTGCAAGCATTGTGTGGAAACATCCTACATGCAAAGTTTCTGCCTTGTGGGTCAACCGTCGATTGCCACTGTGTGGGTCAGTTGTGAAACATTGAGTGAACTGCGCCATGCTATTCGTGGTAAGCGACCAAAAAGAGGAAACGATATTCGACTTTCTCATGACAACGTATGTTTGCATATGGCCAATTCGTCAAAGCAAAACTGGTCCGTTTCGGTTGGAAGGTTCTGGACCACTTAGCCTACAGCCCAGATACATAGCACCCTTGGACTACTACTTCTTTGCTCTCATGAAGAGATTCCTGGGTAGCTAGAGGTTTGAGATGGACGAGGAACTTATCTGCCAATGGAGTTCTACCGTATTTATTCGTGTATAATGTGACTTGTGTATAATGCGAACCCTTGTTTTTATGCCCAAAAATAGGGTGAAAATTGTATCCTCATGTATAATGCGACCCAACATTTTACAAAAGACATACCGATAGTTATAACACAAATCTGAAGTCAACATTTTTTAATAACTGAATAAATATCAATAATACAAAAAAAAACATAATTTTATACACGTTCCATATCAAAAACCTTCAGAATCGTCGTCAGACTCTCCAAATAATTCCTTCCAGGTTTCTTCATCTAAAGTTTCATCTGTATCATTCTTCTTCTTCCTCATGCCAGTTTGTAGCAGAAGTGGCATTTTCTTCATCCCATAGCAGGTCATCTTCAGTGCCATCCAGACTGTTACTAATGCCCGTCTTTAAAAAACTCCGGGATACCATTGTATCTGGCAGTGATTCCCAACTTTCTTTCAGCCATTTTGCAACTATAGATAGTTCTGTTTTTTTTTAGATTTCCACCTTTCGTCTTCTGAACGTTGTCTGAGGACATACAAGAGATCCAGTGCTTTCTTACTGTATCTTTAAAAGGTTCACTAAGGACTACATCACGTTTACCTTCACATTTTCACGCTTTTTGATCTTTTCCAAAATGGCGGATATGAAAATGACTAATATTGTAACAAAATGGCGGATGTGCAGGCATTGAACAAACTTTTTAAATTTTTACTCCCGTATATAATGCGAACCCCCCATTTTTGACCTGTTTTTTGGTATAAAATTTTTCGCATTATACATGAATAAATACGGTATGTTTTGTAATTTCCTTTGCAAATATTTAATGGTGTTACTTTCTGATATCTCTTCGTAAATTAAATTTTTATTAAATTTCTATGAATTCATAGCTTGGATAAAGATGAGTAAACAGAATAGTATCTGATTTTTAAAATTACTTTTTATGTTTTTAAATGTCTTTGTATACTAAATATTTTATTCAAAATCAAAATTGCATGTTTATATTAATTTTTATTATTGAAAATGTTACTTTAAGATGAAATCTCAGGGATCTTTGTTAAGAGCATAACAGAAGGCAGTGCAGCAGCTCTTGATGGCCACATTGTTATCAATGATCAGATTGTTGAGGTAAATTTTGTTGTTGTTCCTCTTTTTTTGTATTTTATTACTTCTTGTTATTATAAGAAATTCCAAGTTTCATTATGTAGTACAGGGTAACTGATGAGAATCCACCATAAAACAGCGTCATAAGAGTTTTATTAATGATATTTTGGCCGTACAGAAATGATTGACACAAGTCTTCTCACGTTGTAAAGAACTCCACACGACAGAGAAATCTACAGCAGGGGTCTTGAGATATGCAAAATACAGGGTGCGGCAGGTATTTTAGAACACCTGAGTATGACATAATAGTCGATACGTCATACTATTTAACAATTCCAAAACGAAGCAGATAAACATGGCGGATCTAAAGATAACCCAGCAAACGAATCGACATGCTGTCATGGTCTCCTTGGCTGCAGGACACTCCGACTCTGAGATTGCTGCATTCCTGAAAGTCGCCCGTTCGTTCGTGTTCAAAGTTCGGGGAGAACTGAACTCTGCCAGTCACGATGTGCCAACTGTTTCACAGAGGAAATGACATTGTCAGCGCTCGGACCGTTTCAGGAGGCCGGAATTCATCCATTCTGTCCAAGCTGCAATCGACGAGGACCCTGGGAAGTCCATAAGGGCACTCGGGAGGGAGCTGCAGGGTAATGAGGCGACCATTAGACGTGGGAAGAGTTGTGAAGCCCTGGATTACTGCTGTAGCACGTGGTAGGCCGTATGTTTTTCAACAGGACTATGCTCCAAGTCATAAGGCCTACAGCACCCAAGCATGCATGACCATGAATCTTCACGACCACATCCCTCCCAACATGTGCCCCCCCCCCCCCCCAGCTCCTTTGGACTATTACATCTGGGGAGTCATTGAGAGGGAGTCCAACAAGCATCCACACAACACCGTTGAAGTTCTCGGGCCAGCTTTTGTGGAGGCAATGGCAGAAATCCGAAAGACCCACCTCATTGCTGCCTGTCAGCGGTTCCAACAGCATGTGGAGGCTGTCATTGTAGTGGATGGTGGTTTTATTGAATTACAATATGTATTTTGTAGTCCTTTGTACAAAAATGTAAATTGCATTAGAGACTCTGTGATATCTTAAGCGTCTGCTCTTTTTACCTGCGGACGTAATTTTGTTCTCAAATACCCGTGTCGCACCCTGCACATAGATGGCTCTAGCAGCTAGTTAAAGGATTAGGGTGGATGGTTATTCTTTCCGTTGCCGTCAGTGCACGCCTGGCTAGATTTTTACGCGTTTTTTCTGGCGTCTTTTTAGATCTAGTCAATCAGGTGCAATCTACTTCGCTATGGATTCTGGGTAGTTGTCTTCGCCGATTCAGATGGAGAATCATGGCTGCCATAGCTGCTGTTCACTGACACGGGTTCTCGTGACTTTTCCCTTGTGAATTTATTAATAAAGAGGTTATAAAAATTTGGTGAATTATTTATTTACTAAGTAAAAATGCTATAGTAATAAATTTAAAGCGTGAACGTGATTGGAGTGGTTGATATCCTCTTTTTCCATCACCTTGAGAGAGTGACAATTGTTGACCAATCAGATCAGACCAGAGTCAGGATAATGGTTGAAAGTCGCTAAATGGAAAACGACCATGCTCCTGTGCTAATCACGACGCTTCTGCAGGCGACGATTGCAAGAGGCTCAAAAGTTGCCACACATTTTGAGACGCCTAAAAGCTGCTAAATGGAAAAGTCCTGGTGGATTCAAGCATAAAATTTTTCAGTCCTCATTTCAAAAGTGGTTATAGTCTTCTTTTAACTATGAATCTTTTCTTATATGTTGGACTAGTGATTTTCTGAATTATTCAACATTGACTTGACTCACTTTAAAATTTAAGAATTCATCTTTAGAAGCGCAGTTTTAATCTTCACTTTTAATAAATTATCCTCATTGTTGCTTTTGAACTAGTAGAACCATGTTTTATCTCTGTTCGTATCATACATATATCTCTGTCTCTCTTTGCCTGTCTATATTATTTATGAATCCATTTGAATATTATTGTTAGACTGCTATTCATGATGTTAATGCCATACTAATTCATGATGTTTAAAGGTGGATGGCCAGTCCTTACAAGGTTACAGCAATCATCAAGCCGTGGAAGTCCTCCGCAACACTGGCAAAGTTGTTAAACTAAAACTTGTACGATACATTCGTGGTTCAAAATATGAACAATTGCAGCAAGCCATTGGTAAGGAAACCTTTACTTTCTCTTATGGCTTTTCTTAGACTTTTCCGTTCAGAATTTAGTAGTAATCAGTATTGCTTAATTATTATATGCTGAAAAGCATATATTGGTTTTGCTCTGTTTGTGTGTCCGTCTGTCCGTCTGTATGTCCGACCATTACTCGAGAATGCTTTAACTTTTTCAAATTGTGCTTCGCTCTTCGATAGAGACCCTCCCTGAGCTCACCTGATTAGTTTGTGATTGAAATAGGTCTAACAGTTACGTGACTATTGAGCCCCCCCCCCCCCCCCATTAAATTTTTTTATTGGCAATATACGGCATGTAATATGTCATTTGAACGGAAATGACGAGCACAAGACGAATATGACATTCTTTTGGAATTTCGAAATGCTACATCCGAGAAAATGACCCCTAAAAGTACTAAAATGAGCCCTTATTACGAGCTTTTGCTAAAGCTATATATAAGAATACAAGCATAATCAATATCTTTATGCGGCCGGCCGGCCATCGTCTGCACGATAACGTGAAAATGGAAGAACTCAACTGCGATATATCAACTTTTGATGAGCTCTTGAGGGCCCCTTCATGCACGTGCACTAATGTTAAGAATATGAACATAGGGCATGTAATATATCAATCGATTCATACCGATGAGTCATAAGTGAATACAGTGTTAATTTTTGTTTATCACTTTAGCATTTGTTGATGGCAGCTTGGAGCACGTGCTCATTTCGTTTTAAAATTCAGTGCTGTTAGGCCTATTGTAAAATGTGATTAATTAATTTAAAGGCGATTGTTAAAAATGGCTCATTTATGTTAGGCCTATAGTTAAAATGGCTAAATAATGTTAGGCCTATTGTTAAAAATGGCTAATTAAAATTAGGCCTATATTTAAAAATGATGTGAGTGTGGATAGAATCAAAGGTATTTCCATTGTTTATTTAAACCAGCTGCAAGTAAAAGTGAAATATTGAAATTTCAAATCACATCTGCGTCACAGGTAAAGCTTCTTGCAATGCTTACAAGATTTTTCCCGACAATGCCTTGCAACAATGATTAAGAAGGGATGAATGGTAACTTTGATTAAGAAGGGATGAATAGCTTTAGCAGTGGAAAGATCATAGGCGAAGTAGTTTAAAAGATTTAGACGTGTGAGCATTTCATTTCTCATTTCGCACGTGCTTAGAAAGATTCGTGTGAACGCTGCAATCGAATACGTAAATTGACATGCAGTTCTTGCCATTGCTGTATAAAAAATATGACTGTAATATTAAACAACAAATATTTATATTCTTCTTTTCAGCATATTTGAAAATCGTTTTACGAGTTATATTCTTGTTAAATTAGGATTTGTTCTTATCTTACTTTTTATTGAGGATTTACCTAGGTTATTAGCATTAGCATGCATTTTTTTCATTTATTAGGAGCTTTAGCATAAAAGCTACTTATAAGAATGTGCCCTTGGTCTGTACGTTTATCCGGCCGGCCGTCTGTCCGGCTGTTCGCCGTTTGCACGATAACTTGAAAACGGATTAACTTTTTCAAATTCTGTTTTCAGAAATATGACCATCAAGATCTTAGCTCGGCCCTATCAACTTTTCAGAATTTTTCGTGGACCCTTTCAAGTCGAATTCACGTGAGTGTAAAGAATACAAAGATAAAGGCATGTCATATAACAATCGATTTGTCAAGGAGGAATAGATTGTTACTTTCTGTTCATCTTTTAAGCATTACTGACATTGGCGCGCAAACGTGAAATCGCTTTGTCGACGCACGATTGCTCAAGTGCTCATAATCTATTAAATAGTGGAAGAATGGAGCTACTTATTGGTTTTATAATGTCAGTCCTTCATAATTTCTACATTTTTTGAGGTAGAATGTTGAAATTGGAATAGATGCCCATCTGCACTATTTAGTTTGGTTTTGATTGGTACACTGGGGTCGGAATTACGGGGGTGGGATTCATGGAGGGCAACATATCTGTGTGCTATTTAGATACGTACAGGTGTGAAATTAGGTATCCAGATTCCTCTAGGCAAGATCTACAGTACTATGAAGTTTAGGCCCAATTGTTCCAGGGGGGTCGGATTTGCAGGGGTGGTAGTCACTTGGTCACAGAGGGGTCGGCTGTAACATTTTCTTCATCTTCATCGAGGACCTCCAACTCGGTTTCTAACAGGTAGGATTTTCGGGCCCGCTTTCTTCCTTCGGTAATAATATTTTCTTTACGTTTCGGCGACATTTTAAGTCCTACAACAATAAATGTTTTCGCAAACAGATTGGAAACTCAGCTGATCTTGTCCAAACTGATGTATAGCAACCTTATCATTCATAGATACTCAGTGGTGTGCACAAACACAGGGATAGGAACAAAACAAAACTCAAAAACGAATTAAACTCCTAACAAAAATAGAAGAGCTTTTGCCTGTTGGCGATTGATGGGCTACTAAATGAAAACCGCGGATACCGAAATCGCGTATAACGGGATTTAACTATATTACATTCGAGAAAATCAATTTTTTTGAATAAAAATCTTGGGAAGGGGTAAAAATAGATGACCGCAGGATCTGCCACTTGCCTTCCCCTACTCAGGGGGAGGGGTTAATTTCTTTTTAATAAATGTAAAAATGTATTACCTCCTTGGAATGTAATACAAGATTTTATTATTATATGCATGCATTTTTTTTCATTTATTTTGTTTACCATCTGCTATTTGAAAAGTTTGAACCAAAAATGAAGTTGATGAAGGTTTTTCAGTATACAGGGTCGGGACACATTAATATGACCATCTCTCCTCGAGCATGTTGGAATGTCCCATGGTATGCAGATGAAAAATCATTGCATATCATTAAAAGCTGACAACAGCAGACATGTAGTAGCAGCCGTTACTTGTCGGACCTCCAAAAGGGGATGATCATTGGCTATCAGGCCAAGGGTGGCAGCATTTCAGAAATGGCCACCTTTGTGAACTGCTCTAGGGCTGCTGTTGTGAAGTTATATCACAACTGGACGAACCAGACAGTTTCGAGCAACCGAAGAGGTAACTATGGGGCCCCACGGGCCATCGATCTTAGAGGCGAGCGTCGGTTACGACGCCTGGCCAAGACCAATAGGCATGCCACTGTTGAGCAACTGACACAGCAAATGAACAGTGGGGCCACTAGGCGTGTCAGTACCAAGACAGTGCAACGATCCCTCTTGAGGTTGGGGCTCCGGAGCAGGCGTATGGTAACAGCACCCATGTTGACGTCTGTGCATTGCCGAAAACAGCTCCAATTTGCAATAGACTATCGCCATTGGACCTCGGCCAAGTGGCAAAGGGTTGCTTTCTCTGATGAGTCGCGGTTTCTGGTGAACAGAGTGGACGGACGATGGAGAATTCGCCGGGAAGCATCTGAGAACAGGCATCCCGACACCATCGTTGGCAGATGACAGGCTGGTGGGGGAGGGTATGACCGTTTGGGGGATGTTTTTGTGGTATGGTCTGAGTCCACTGATACTGCTGGAGGGTACACTGAATGCTGTTCGTTCACCTGACGATCGTCGCAGACCAGGTACACCCCTTCATGTCGACAGTGTTTCCTCAGGGTGATGGCACCTTTCAACAGGACAAAATGCTCCCTGCCATACAACCAAAATTGTCCATGACTGGTTCGAGGCGCATGAGGATGAATTCAAGTTACTCCCATGACCACCAAACTCCCCGGACTTCGACCCCATGGAACATTTGTGGGACCATCTCGATCGCCATGTCAGCAAGCTGGACCCTTCACCATGCACGGTGATGGAATTACGGGATGCACTGATCGCCGAATGGTCCCAGATACCTGCAACCACCTTCCGAGGACTTGCTCTGCCATGTCGACTAGCTGCTGTGCTTGCTGCCAAAGGTGTATATTCCGGATACTAGCAGATGGTCATATTAATGTGTCCTGACCATGGATAGTGAGAAAGAAAACACAAAATTCCAGTTGGTTTTACTTTTTATTCGTGGCTTGATCCAACTTCATCAAGAAGGACAGTACAGAGAACTCTCCATTCAATACTGATGATTACAGTACAATGATCCAGAGTAGATTCTGTAAAGTAGATCCATTTTAAGTACCATAAAACAGAATTAAATTGATCACTTTTTAAATTTGAACCTTTGTATTTTGTGAATAGCTAGCAAAATATATGTAATTGTCAATGTGTGAAATCCGGCAATCTATAGAATGCCTAAAATTGAACGGCTTCTCACGCCATAATTTCGAAGCCATGATTATCGAAGAGACTTCAAGTTCCGTGGTTACTGAAGATCCTTCTTTTTCCGCAACCTGCTGCATCTGCTTAAAAGAAACCAGCGGTGCTCATATATGTCGAAAGTGTGGCCGAAACGTTCATGCCATCTGTGGGTATTCTCCTAAAGACGATGACGACGAGGAAGTAGAAGGCTATGGGGTTAGCATTTTGTGCACTGTTTGCTTCAATATTCAGAAAGCTATCAAAAGTAAAATGGAACCTTGTCAAAATGCAGGCCAAAAAAAATGAAAAGGGATGCTGATAAAAGATTTCCTCCTGATAAAAGATTTCCTCCTCCTCCTGGGAGCCACTGTGCGAATTCCGATTCCCAACGTTGACAAAGGGCGGGGCGATTCTTGCAATCTGTTGGCTGTTGTTTCGAGCGTGATGGAAGATGGTTTTTACTGAATTGGAACTGCACAAGGAATCTTGAAGCAACTCTATGCCTGATCAGAATTCACTGTATGTCCAAAGAACTTAATGAAAGTTGAAAACGTTCCTGACCACGAAACACCTCTCTGAGCTGCTGCTACTACTTCTCAGTTCACAGGAAGCGGCCAAGAATTTGTCAGATGTATGTGTAAGACGAATTGCCAAAACATGAGATGCCTTTGTGTGAAAAAAAAAAAAAATTAAGTGCAACTCTAAATGTCATTCCAGCCTTTCCTACTGCAACAGTTCTTCAATTTCGATTGTGATATCATTTCTTTTTTCCTGTAAGAATAACCTGTGCTTTTTTCGTATTTTTTTTTCATTTTCAAATGCGTATTAATCTGTGCATGCCCACACGCGTGGGAGGGACCCACTTATGGGTCTGGGCAGATAGCAACTCCACACGAGGTGGGGTACGGCTATAGCTGTGAATCTCCAAGCAAGGAACAGCACACTACAGAATATTTTCTCCACTATTTATTTTAAATACTAAATTCCATAAAAACATGTACAACACAATTAATATAAAATGTACTTCTTGGTGAAGTCTCTAAAATACTACCAGGTGATAACCCAGGTAAAAGAACATTCAACAAATAAATAACCCCAATATTAACACAACTTAATCAGATAATTAAGTAAGGACCCTGGGGCACTTAACCTCAGAATGGGCATATTCCCCGAATAACTATAACAGTAGCTTAGACAACCAATAATTTACTGCAAGCGTTTATGTGCCTCAGCACGTCCGTCTTAATAATCGGAACCGCTTATTAGGATAAGTGCGAGCCAATGCTCACTGCCAGCACATCTCCCTTCAACAGCCACTGGTAACTCAGCGCGTTTCAAAAGCGCACCACTTCATAACTTAATAGCCAACACGAGCGGCAACGGAACGCGTCGCGCCTTTCTGTTTGGTTTCGTTTTCCCAACTACCTTCAATAGTGGCACAACAAACCCTGAAGCTGTGAACGGAGAGAAAGGCTGTAACGCCCCTATAACCAACACGTTTCTCTACAATAACGCACAACAAACATCCGCTCGTGCTACTTCGCTAGAACGCAGCGCTTAGGCTGAGGACCCTTGACTGAGAAGCTTAACACCTGATACTAACGCCAGCAGCGCACATGAGCTCTATTACAATGACTGCACAGGCCGTCATGCATAACTATATCTATACACTGCTCTATTAAACGTTTAACAACATTTTCTCTTGAAGATGATAAACAGTAATATAATGCCAATACTATTAAAATTTACATAGGTTGGCACATGATGCGTTCAAAATTTACACTATTAAAGTTTACATGGCAACAAAATTCTTACACGATCCGGCAACATATGCCTTCCGTCACTCTACGTTTTAATGGGGTAAAAGGGCAACCCCGATGAAACAAGACATTGGCACAAGAACAAAAGAACGATCTCACCAAAGAAGACGTCAAACTGGTCTCAATGATTTCTTATCTTAGCTGACGGCGCTCAGAAAATACTCGAAGTGACGATCGACACACAGATGTTCGACACAAATTTCCTCGTGGCTCCGGCTTACAGTAAGTAAACGGTTAATTGCCAGTGCCGCTCAGCTGGATTATTTTCAACAGCTACAAGAAATGTAGCCTTTCTCGGATTATGAGAATTAAACTATAGTATTAATGGTGAACCCAATAATGTCTGAATTTGAACAACGTACACACGTCAAATGTTTTAGTCAATTCCAAAATGAGCCTTTCAGGAGTGTTTCCAAACAGCATCAGTGTTGCCAGAAGATTGTTTGGCGAGGGGTAATTACTTTGAAGGCGATTGTGCATAAAATGATTAGACTATCTCCTGCATGAACAATAGCTGCAGTCCATGAAATTATTGACTATGTACAGGGTGAATCAAAAGTCGCAGTATACCCTGTTTTTTCGAAAACCTTGCAGGAATTGGGAAATCTAAGGTATGGGTAAGGTGGTCTATTTTTTATGGTATGTACCGAACATGGCCGCTGTCTTGAAATCAGCCATCTTGAATCTAAGTCAATTTTTTTTAAATGGAAAGGGGGTCGTATGATATATCAGATAACATCAGCATTTTCTGACAATTTCATTCCTGTAAACAGATTTGAAGTAGCAGTTATGGTTCAATAGTTACAACACATTTTGTCATTTTGTAGCGGGTTACTGAAGATGGCTTTGACCACGGAGGAGAGAATTGAGGTCATTTTGATATCTGGAGAACGATGTTTCCGTGTCATAGCTGCAGATTTTAACAACCGGCACCCAGAAAGACCTCCAATTTCACACAACACTGTGCTTAATTAAAAAATTCCGAGAAACTGGGACTGTGTTGACAAGGCACGGAGTGGCCGTCCAATAAGTGCTACTGACAAGACAACCTCAACAATGGTTTTGGTGTCCTTCATCAAGAGCCCACAACGCAGCACACGATGTTTGTCAGCAGAATGTGGAATCAGCCATTTATCGTTTGTACGAATCCTTCATGCTCATCAGTGGCATCCATTCAAGATTCAGAAACTCCAGCAGAGGATGACCCAGACAGACGTATGCAGTTCTGCACGTGGGCCCTAGAGCAACATCGACAAGATCCCTCTTTTGGACGAGGTATCTTGTTCGGTGATGAGGCAAACTTTTATGTCAGTGGTGAAGTCAACTGTCACAACCACAGGTATTGGAGTGACCACAATCCACACTGGATGGAACCTTCCAAGGTAGTTGGTGACGTAAAGGTTATGGTGTGGTGTGGAATATGGGGTACCCTTGTAATTGGACCCGTTTTCATTGACCAGAACCTAAATGCTCAACGCTACCTGGAAATGCTGCATGAAGTGGTGTTTCCCTCACTTCTGAATGAAGATGGCAGCTTTCCCTCTTACTTTCAACAGGATGGGACTCCACCATACTACGGTGCAGATGTTCGTCAGTGGTTAGATGTTCAATTTCCTGGTCATTGGATTGGCCAACATGGTGCTATGGAATGGCCACCCAGATAACCTGATCTCACACCACTTGACTTTTATCTCTGGGGGTCATTTACAGCAACTCGTATATGCAGAGAAAATCAGAAACAGACACCATCTCCAGCAACGCATTGAAGAAGCGTGTGCCAGCATTTCTACGGAAATCCTTCTGTGAGTGCATGACGCTTGGATTCAGCGCCTTCAGATATATCACATGACCTCCTTTCCATTTAAAAAATTGACGTAGATTCAAGATGGCGGCCATGTTCGGTACATACCATAAAAGATAGACCATCTCACCCATACCTTACTGGAATATTCAGATTTCCCAATTCCTGCAAGGTTTTCGAAAAAACAGGGTGCACTACGACTTTTGACTCTCCCTGTATACACATGTTATGTAAATACTAACCTAAGAAAGCCGACGGGGGGCCAAATCAGGTGAGTAAGGCGGTTGGGGAAGAACATACATCGAATTTCGGGAACAAAACTCACGGATCCTGCAGGCCGAATGCGCTGGGGCATTGTCGTGATGGAGGAACCGCGAATTTTCCCTCCAAATTTCAGGTCGCTTCCTCTTAATATTTTCACGGAAGTGTTACAGCACTTTCAGATAAGTGATGGTTGACAATCTGACCTTCAGGTAGAAATTCGTGGTGGACCACAGCTCGGCTGTCGAAAAAACTGTCAATATGATCTTCATGTTTGATCGAACTTGTTGGGCTTTTTTTGTGGTCTCAGTGATGTTCTGCTGTTCCACTGAGATGATTGCTGTTTGGTCTCAGCATCATAACCGTAGACCCAACTTTCATCTCCAGTAATCACCCTATCCAGGAAAGAGTCGTCTTCAATGGGATGCTCACAGATTGTGATGCGATGTTCCTACTGGTCTGCTGTTATCAGTCGAGAATTTTGCAGAAACACGACTCATCCCTAACTTTTCGGTCAAAATGTCGTGACATGAAGCCAAAGGGATGCCACACTCCTCTGCTAGTTCTCTGACTGTCAATCATCGATTTGCACGCACAAGAGATCTCACCTGATGGCCTTCCACTTTGACGATCATCTTCAGTTGAGTCCTGACCACTTAAACACCGACTATGACTCATCACATCATCGCCAAAAGCAGTTTTCAGCATCTCAAACGTTTCCGTTGCGTTTTTGCCAAGTTTGGAACAGACTTTCACATAACAACGCTGTTTATTGAAATGGTTCATTGTGGAAAATTGGCATGAGTAAAAAGACACCTTATGGCAAAAATATCGCAACTGGGAACTAAAACAGATGTCAACAAACCGAAAACGAGAGTCTATCCAGGAGATACAAAGGGTTCAAATGCCCTCTACTGGAATTCATTTGCAGTACAACTTGTCGCGCAGTTTAGACTGTCCTGCAACTTTTTGAACAGACCTCCAGAGAACACGGCAGAACAAGGCATCATTTCCTGCTGCAAGAACCTCGGGGAATTTCGTCGCCGAGATTCTAGTCGCTTTCTAGTTTCGCTTAGAACAATTCTACATATCGTAAGATTTTGCTAACCTGTTGTATGTGGGAATGCCTTCAATTTGTTCTCTGTTTGGATGTGTAAATAGACAGTCGGATAGAAATTTCACGTTTCATAGATTTCCACAATCAGAATCGATTAAAAACACAGTGGATTAGTTTTTGACAGCAAGGGAACTGGTATCCAACTCCTAACAGCATCGTGTGCTCATCTTAAAGCGTCTTGCTTTGTCTACGCTTCCGCTGTTTTAAATTCAGCATCAATTCAAACAAGAAATTCGCTGAAACTAGATCACGTATAAGTAACTGGCCTTCTTCAAGAACAACGACCGCAACAGCATGTGCTAAACGCCAAAGGAATGAGGTAGGCCTATCTGCTGTGTAGGGCACACTCCGACGCGGCAAGCAGAAGATTCCGTTTCACGGTTTAATGCATAGGGCTGTATATCGCAGAAGTTGCAGTAGCATTTAATTATGCTAATGGCCCTTGTATATCGCTGTCACTGTTATCAAATTCGCAATCTTCACTACCGGTCTTGTTTCATATTCATAGTCCATTGCGATGCCCAACTGACAACTAACTGATAGCGACCAATGTGTGACGTCACGAATTCGAAAATCCTTCGCACTTCTCGACAACTTGTCACGTAACAGTTGCCGAAACATGGCGCCAGTGTCGATCGTAGGGGGAGGGAAAATATGAAAGTTTTTTTTATCAGTTTTGAGTTCGAATTGAACATTTTTATACATGCTATGTTGTTATTGAGACCTTCATCTTTCATTTTAAACAAAGTTGTTTTGGGTGTGGAGTTTACCTTTAAAGGATTAATATTTTTCCTCCAAAATACATATACAGGTTTCCAGTTTTGATTTCTTTATTCTATTTTGTAATTTTTTTTTTTGCATAAATTTCTTTCTATATTTCCCCCTTTTCCCCTTTTTTATTTGATTGATTTTTATGTTTTATTTTTCTGATTTTTTTTGGCATATGCATGTTACATTTATTTTATATGTTTTTGTATTCCAAAAATTTTTTGTTCAAGAATTTGTTATAAAATATCTTATGTTTTGTTTTTATTTATTTATTTATTAAGTACCGAAAGGTGCTTTATGCTATCAGTGTGAGGAAACGTGTCTGTCTGTCCGTCCGTAACTCTAACTCCTCTGAGGCTATGAAAGATTTTCAAAATCTGTTTTTGTCAGTCGATGAATATGGTTCATGGCACGAACCAATCACAAATATTATCTAAATCTGTTCAATAGCATGTGCACAAATGGTACCTTCATAACCCCATCTAGCAATTTTCTATGAGAAGATATAGTAAGTAATACATCAAACAAATCGTAATGATGAGATAGAAGCGGTTATTAACCTTCCTGTTCTGTTCGAGTCTTTTTTGACCCAAATCGTTTTTCAACTGCCTATAACTTTTGTCTGTTTGTATAATTTATTTAAATTATGTTATTAAAATTGTTTTGTATGATCTACGAAATGTAAATTTAAATGATTTATGATATATTGTAATTGTTTTAATAATAAATAAGATAATCTGTGAAAAATCTTCCAAAAAAGTATATGGGTCTTTTTTGACCCAAACATCGTATGTGTAAGGTTAAACCGAACAGAACGGGAAGGTTAATTAATATTTTCACCAATTGATAAATATGGTTCTGCGAATGAACCATTTTGATAATTGTTGTAATTGAGACAATGGCACGTGCTCTAATGGTACCCATATGACACCCTCAAAAATTTTCAATGGTAACATTGGCTTGTTATACAGGGTGTCCCGTAAGTCGTGGTTGTAAATTTAATGGTATGCATATTCAATAGCAAGGAACAAAAAACTCCCTATGAACATAGGTCAAAGAACGCACCGTTTCCGAGAAAGAATGACTTTATTGACGAATGGAGCAGTGTTCCTTTGGTAGTGTCTCGTGTACCTTGAACTCATAGCAAATGCTCAAAATGTCCACCATGAACACAGCAACATGCTTCAGCTCTTCTCCTCAAAGAGGCACGCAAACGTTCGCAAAGATCAGCATGTTCTCAAAGGCGTTCTCCACGCGACAGCATAGGGCATCCACAGCATCCACATGTTGTGCATACGTGTGCGCTTTTAGATAGCCCCAGGTGCGAAAGTCCAGTGGGTATAAGTCCAGACGATCAGGGTGTCTTCGGTTTGGGTACATGTCTCTGTAAAGATGTGCCGCGTCTGCTGCATTCCCATTTGCCTGACCGTACATGAAATGCATATCCGCCAACTCGGCATTGCTGTAACCTGCTGCAGCCATGTAGTCTCACTCAAACGCAGTCCAGGCAATGAATCAGCCACGTCTACTTTCTTCCATTTACATGGCAAGGGGAAGAAGTTTAGTTTCTTTACGTATCATCATTTCTCGGATACTGTGCATTTTTCGACCTATGTTCATAGGGAGTTTTTTATTCCTTGCTATTATTGAATATGCATACCATCAAATTTACGACCACGACTTATGGGACACCCTGTATATCAAACAACTTGGAATGAAGTGTCATAAATGAATATAACGTAACATTAATATTAGTCAAAATTGGTTTAAAGACACCTGGTTTAGTGGAACCATTATGGTTCATTGGAACTTTCAATGCGAAGATATGGCATGTACGAGGGTGGGCTGAAAAGTAATGCCTCCATGGCTGTAACTTTTTTATTTTTTAACCGATTTTCAAAATTCTTTTTGTATCTGATACTCACATTTCTCCTCTATATAATGCGCTATTCACTTTTCGACATAGTCCCCATCCCTTTCCACGCATTGTACCAACGCGTGACTAGTCGGGTGAACCCGTTGGAGAGGAATTCTGGGGTCGAAAAAAATAAAACAGTTACAGTCATGGAGGCATTACTTTTCAGCCCACCCTCATAGTATATCAAACAACTTGGTTGGTTTGTTTTGTTTGGTATTAACGTCCTCCCAAACAACTTGGAATGATGTGTCATGAATGAATATAAAGTAAAAGTAATGATTATCCAAATTGGTTCAAAGGTTACTGATCTAGCCGAAGTTTTGCAAGAGGAATTGCTCAAAATCCCTCTTGCCATTGTACATAACTAGTGTCTGTTCTTTCTAAGACGAGTTCATGATGTATTGGCTGCCAAAAGAGGTCCTATACCATATTAATAAATAATTTTGCCATAAACCTAGGTGTTTCAGTTTCGCTGTCCACCTCCTGCATTTGGTTTAATATGATAGTATTCATAATCGTGCATTTATACAAATTCAGATCGAATTCATAATGTTAAGTTATTTTGTTATAGGTATCTTGTCTATTTATTTATTTATTTATTTATTTATTTATTTATTTATCTGTATAGAAAAGTTAATTTTTTAATCAAATGATGACTAAAGCAATGTGTTTGGGTTTTTTTTTTTCTTGTTTTTTTTAAAGCACATAGTGAGCTCCATTTTCCGCCACTGCCCCCGATTCAGGCAATAATGAATCAGAATGACCTTCTGCTAAATGAAATAGCAGAAGCAACCAACAAAGCTTTGGACATAGAGGACTTGAGACTTGCTATAGAAAACGCTTATAGTAAGTTCATAAGCACATTTCATTAGAGAATTCATTTTTATTGTTTACGTAGTTCATTTTTCACTGAAAATTAATGAAGGATAGTATAAGTTAGAAAAAGTATAATTTTTTTTGTATATATTTTGATGCAGATAATGAACTTGAACCTAGCGCAGATGCTCAGCATCTGTATGCGTGGCAAGAAATAATGGGACCTGAATATGAAGTTGTAGTAAGTTCTTAATTGTTTAAGAGGCATATCTATTTATTAAGAACTTACAAGTTCTATGGGTTTTTTTTTCTTTTATTTTATTTAAGATGTTATTAAGATATCCATGTGGAATGGTATCACTAAAGTTTCATGCTGGCAAACATCATGTGTGAGCAGCCAGGTTTCCTCAGCTTGATGTTTGTCAGTCTAGCATTTTCACTATATAGGGTCAGGACACATTAATATGACCACCTGCTAGTATCCAGAATATCCACCTTTGGTGGCAAGCATAGCAGCTAGTCAATGTGGCAGAGAGTCAATAAGTCCTTGGAAGGTGGTTGCAGGTATCTGGGACCATTCGGCGATCAGTGCGTCCCGTAATTCCATGACCGTGCATGGTGGAGGGTCCAGCTTGCAGACATGGCGATCGAGATGGTCCCACAAATGTTCAATGGGGTTGAGGTCCGGGGAGTTTGGTGGCCATGGGAGTAGCTTGAATTCATCCTCATACTCCTCGAACCAGTTGTGGACAATTTTGGCAGTATGGCAGGGAGCATTGTCCCGTTGAAAGGTGCCATCGCCCTTAGGAAACGCTGTCAACATGAAGGAGTGTACCTGGTCTGCGACGATCGTCAGGTAACGAACAGCATTCAGTGTACTCTCCAGCGGTATCAGTGGACTCAGACCATACCACGAAAACATCCCCCAAATAGTCACACCTCACCCAGCAGCCTGTCGTCTGCCAACGATGGTGTCGGGATGCCTGTTCTCAGATGCTTCCTGGTGAATTCTCCACCGTCCGTCCACTCTGTTCACCAGAAACCGCGACTCGTCAGAGAAAGCAACCCTTTGCCACTCGGCCAAAGTCCAATGGCGATAGTCCATTGCGAATTGGAGGCGTTTTAGGCAATTCACAGGCGTCACATGGGTGCTGTTACCATACGCTTGCTCCAGAGCCCCAACCTCAAGAGGGATCGTTGCACTGTCTCGGTGCTGACACGCCTAGTGGCCCCACTGTTCATTTGCTGCGTCAGTTGCTCAACAGTGGCACGCCGATTGGTAACCGACGCTCGCCTCTAGGATCGATGGCCCATGGGGCCCCACAGTTACCTCTTCAGTTGCTCGAAACTGTCTGGTTCGTCCAGTCGCGGTAGACCTTCACAACGGCAGCCCTAGAGCAGTTCACAAAGATGGCCGTTTCTGAAATGCTGCCCACCTTGGTCCTATAGCCAATGATCATTCTCTTTTGGAGGTCCGACAGGTCACTTGCTCTGTCCATGACGGCGACAACTGCCATTAACGGATGCTACTATACGTCTGCTGTTGTCAGCTTTTAATGATATGCAATGATTTTTCATCTGCATACCATGGGACGTTCCAACATGTTCGAGGAGAGGTGGTCATATTAATGTGTCCCTACCCTTATTTTAATCAAAATACCTCTAATTTTTTTATAGCTATATGGTGCAGAAATGCATGAATAACAAATCTTTTTGTTAAGGAGGGCACAATAAAAATATTAAAAACATTCAGGGCACGTAGTTTAATTTTCTTATCACAATGTTGTAATAAATAAATACCGTATTTTTTCAAATTTAGGTCGTGGCTCTAAACCCTAAAAAACCGAAAATTTTAGGACTGCGGCTCTAAACCCCAAAAAATTATATTCAGTAATTTTGGATAGAACAAAAAAAAAAAAAAGATCGAACTACTTCGTTTTAGCGTCCCTTAGTATATTACATAGCAATTTAGATAGTATTATTTATATAACTGCATAATTGCCAACTTTTACGTTTTCCACGTAAAATTTATGCTTTTATGCTTTATATAAAGGATTTTATGTTTTTCCATAATTTCCCAGTTGGTGACATGTTGAACTACTCTCCTACACGAGTAGGCGATGGAACACATTATTACGGAAATTAAATTCTTAAAGTAGGACTTTTTTTTTTTCCATCATGAAGGGCGTGGCCTTTGAGATATTAGGCCTCTGCATCACGTATCATTTCAATGTTTTCCTTCGTGTCAGAAGTTCAACTTTTTAACGCCGGAGTGGGTCATCAGAGAAATCCAATGGAGAATTCAAGGTAAAATTTGGATGGATGGATTTTCAGCCCACATTTCCCCTTTTATACAGGAGGCTACATGATACTCACAATATTTCTATGAATTTGATTAGTTTTAGTGAGATCCATATACAAATAAGTACAGATCCAGTAAAATACGGTCCGTTCCAACACAAAATCAATTCCAATGCTGTTTTGACATGGCTTCCGAATTCTACTTCCGGTTTGTAAAAATTTTCAAGAGTCATCTGTTGGCGACTTTTGCCCACTTATTTTAAAATTTGATGACATTTTATAACTCAAACTCTGATAACTCAAACTCTGATAACTCAAATTCATGGTTAACTCAAATGATATTCTAAGTCCCATCCCCCAGAGCATTCACTTAAATAGAAAATTCTCTCATTAACTCAAACAAATTTTTTAATAAATCCTGGATAACTCAAACAAATTTGGTTTTAGTGAATAGGTATTACTAAATTTAAACGAAACCCATCTTAAAAAAATAAGTTTTGCCTCTTAAAACTTTATTTCATGACTTTAATTTTTACGTCCGCATGACAAAGACAACCATGCAGGAATCTTTTGCAATCACTGGCAGCCATTGTGAAAATCAAAACTTAGCGCGAACACAAAATTGCGAATCGAAATTGTTGATTGTGATCATTCAATGGGAGAATATTTAATGTAGTAATTGATGACGATTGCATGTATATTTTTAGAGGAAGTGTTCATGTAGACCATAAAGTTTATTACATGAATGATCTCAAACAACTTTTTAGAAGCAGTCATACACTTCTGATTGGCCGTTGCCATTTCTGTGTCTTTGCTTTGTCGATGTAAAAGTAACGGAAATTCGAGAAACAAGTGAATTCTTTGCAAAGTTTCAAATATAAAGCATTTATGTGACTGGTTAATTATTGTTCTGAAAGGTTAGAATATTAATTTCACTGTTAAAAAACGATTGAACTAAGCTGGATAGTTTAAAACCATGAACTCAAATCCAGCGTGTTTTTATCGGATAATTCTTTACCGATCAGCGATCGATTTACCTTTTCAAAAAGTATAAAATGTAACAGAATTTTCGTATAAAAAGATAGGAAGCAAATACAATAGAAAATAGGGGTATGCCAAAATAGGTATAATATGAAGGGATTGTATTGGCTATCGACCAGAAATTATTCCACTATTAAATAAATAAGTATTCATCTACAACTGTGAAATCGGGAGCAGTTTTTTTTTTTTGGTGGGGGAATGGGGTAATCTTCATTAATAGAAGAAAGAAATTTGACTCTATTTATCGTACCAGACAATTGTACTTATTTATTCAAAATTTATAGTAAAAATAGAGTCGAATTATTGTTCGCTTTTTATATTAATAATCCCCCCCCCTCCCCAACTGAAATGAGGTATAGCGTCAATAACGCCGTAAGCATAATAACTTTTGGTCGATAGTCAATACATATATATACACCTATATTTGATGAATAGCCAATACATATTTTATATTTGCTTCCTATCTTTCTGTAGGAAACTTCTATCATATTTTATACTTTTTGAAAAGGTAAATCGATCGTAGAATGGCAGAAATTATCTGATAAAAACCTGGTGGAATTGAGTTCATGGCTTTAAATTAATCAGCTTTAGTTCAATTGTTTTCTAACAATGAAAATAATATTCTAAGCCTTCAGAACATATATTTTCATTCATACATTATTATGAAATTCACCTGCTAAAGCTATTGTCGGCGATTCCTTCAAGCCCACTCTACTCCAAGGTGTTGTGATGTCATAGAATGCTCTATCGCGCTATTGGTCAGCATTTCGTTGATAGAACCAGTGCTGCCGCTGATGAAATAAAATTTATACATGCTCATTCAAATAAAATTACTGTAATTATTTACACATTTCATTAATAAATTTATAAAAGTTTCATTAAATATATAAAAATAATTTGGAAGGTTATGTAAATAATAATACTGCTGTCAAAATTACTATTTAAGATACTGTGAGACGCTGAAACAAAGTAGTTCGATCTTTTTGTAGATCCTAAAATTTGCGGCCTAAAGTGAATTGCGGCCTTTAAAACTGTTATTTTTTCGTTCTACGGTCAAATTTGCGGCTGCGGCCTAAAGTGAATGCGGCCAATATTCGAAAAAATGTGGTTAACAGAATACTTACGTTTTGAAATATGAATATTTATTGTCTTGGTTATTGGCTGAGGTAAATTAATTGCACATCAGTCATGAAAAAGTATAACGAAATAATTGAAAAATAGTGAAGAGTTGAGAGTATGTGTGTCCTAGTGAAGGTGCATCTGAAACCAATCTAACGGCACAGATAGTGTATTCTGAAAGATTTTTGAATCCGACTGCATTCTCCGTATTTTTTTCAAACGAGATCGCTTCAAAACAAGCTTTTTGTAAGATGCTGTGCTCACCTTCATAAATAAAGGCTTAGCGCCATCGTGCCAATGATTTTATTTATTAGCCGACCACTGTCTAGGAGAAATGACTTTGTTTTCGTCCACTCCAACTCAAAAAATTTTTTTTTCACTGAAATTGATTAAAAATTCATGATTCGAGAAGATATGATAAAAAATTTGCAACAAAATTTTCATATAAAGGTCGTTAGGGATCTATGAAAATGAACTAAACACGTCTGTGACTTGCTGATAATTCTTTCCGTCACCAGCGACTGTGCTCACTCTGATAGCCCTGCATCTGGACTATTGCCTTGCAGTGGAGTTTCCATTGAAGAAGGCTTGAACATAGTACACCCATTTCAATCTTCAACCACTCCTCCTGACAGACTTTCCAAAGTCCGTCTAATGTACCCGGATGTCGGTTTCCCACGGCCCTTTTCAATTACCCAAAGGCACAAAAGTCCATAGGTGAGGCGTCTGGGATATCCTAGGTGAAAACAGGTGCTAGAACATTAGCCTGGTAGTAGGCCGAGTTAATATTGGTCTTTCTATCTTCTTTGTACCCATAACCGGCAGCAATCATGAAGCCACGTGGAAAAGTTTCTTTACATTCCGTGCGCCATTTTACGAAGTCCTTAGAGCCTTGTGGATGGTAAAATATTGCTCGGAATTTGTTGCAGTCACTGAGATGAATGAATGCTTCATCCAATGTCACGATGTATTTCCATTTTTCACCGGCTAGATGACGCTCCTAGAGCTTCTGGCAGTTGGTACACCGTTCACTGATATGGCGTGGTAACAGTTTGTAAACGCGGCTCTTCTTACGGTTTTGCAAGTGTAGGTCCCAGTTGATAATAGTGTTTACATTGCAAACAGATGTCCCTATGTTGTTTGCAATGGTCTTCTGTGTTGCAGGATCAGGTCTGGTGACAAGAGCTGAGCTCGGACTTTGCAGACCACCTCTAGTGTACGACTAGCAGAGGGTTGGGGATTGAGCTGCTTTTCCCTGCTGGAATGGCTCCATTTCTAGCTAAACTTTACTGTTTAGTACCTTGTATATCGCAGTCTTGGACACAGAAAATCCACGCTCCTTGCATGCCTTTATAATTGTGAAATAACTATATTTTGCGTTGGAAAGAGCTTTATGTACCCTTCCCAAAACAGCTATTTTCAGCGGCATCATGTACAATCTGATACTTTGAACAGCGCAGGGAGATAGTTATTATATAAGTGCCTGTTATTTTATTTAATAACTGTATATGCAAATGAACAAAAGTAGCAGGTTGGAGTGAACTTTAAAAGGATGCTGATGATCTAGTCATCTGACATACTGGCTCACAGAGAGAACTCTCTATAGATTTGAAAAATCAAATGATTCAATTGCTTCATAAAGGAAAAATTCAAATGGAAGTTGCCACAGATATCGGATGTTCACAGAATTCTGTTTCATGTCTATGGAACAAATATCATAGAGCAGGGGCCATTGAAAGCATCAACAGAACTGGACAACCGGGAAAATGATAAAAGTTTGACCTGCATCTGCAAGAAAATGTGTAAATCATCGTAGAATGCGATGAACAAGCAATGGGGGAAATGTGGTGTAATTGTTGTGATCTTACAGTATGGAACCATTTAAAAGACACTGGCTTTTTGTTCAGCAAAGCTAAAAAAAGAAACCTGTTCTCATGTGAACATCATAGGATATTCTTATAATGGGCAAAACAACATAAGACATGACTGTGGACAATTGAACAGCCCGGTGTAGTAACCAGGCAAGTGCACTTACCTGGTTTTTACCGTTTCCTATGGAAATAAACACTAAAAAAAAAAAAAAAAGATAATATTAGTACAATTTTAAAGGCCAAGGTTGTCTATGTCTGTTTTATGAACATTTCCCTAAGAAGTTAAATTGTTTTAGTGCATAACTTGCT
Source organism: Rhysida immarginata (assembly GCA_023313115.1). Lineage (NCBI taxonomy): Eukaryota > Metazoa > Arthropoda > Chilopoda > Scolopendromorpha > Scolopendridae > Rhysida > Rhysida immarginata. The sequence continues at coordinate 7,894,882 of JAHWFO010092776.1, read as the reverse complement.
GTGGTGGCACAGCTGCGCCAGATAGCGCCAAATTCAAATTTCTGCGCAACACAGCGCCATTTTGGCGATTTCGTGCAAACCTGTACCAAAAGCAACTTTTTCGAGTCATTTCAGGCATAATCGGAGGCAGGTTCTTTACCTTGGCCATATGAGCAATCTATCATATTGGCCATATAGAAAAAAAGTATGAAGGAGGGGGGTTCAAACGAAACCAGGGTGTTTTTTGTGTTCTTTCATTGCAGTACGTCAGTACATTAACCTAAACAATAGATAATGAATTCAAACTGAAACATCGAAATATCGAAAATTCAAGAACATCGAAAAATTCGATATCGAAACTTTTTGAACATCGATACATGGGCTACCATCGATACTATCGCCAAGCACTAGCGTATAAAATTTAATGTAACTTAGGGCACATTGTACAAGTATATTCAATATATAGTGCATTAATCAGTGCATTATTTCGTGTCTTTTTCCACAACTTTCCATCCACTTTTCCATTGTAAAAAGCAAATGCATAAGTCGTATCCCGAAAACAAGATGGGACCGACCTGTGTAAACCGTCGCTGTGTTCATACCAAGTGCGTCTTGAAAATCGTCCAAGAATGTTTTATAAAGAAAGCTATTATGATTACAATGCATATCGATTATTACCTACAGTAAATAATTACTGTATCGTTTCGAAAAATAAAAATAATGAAAGTGAGGCGGATGAAAATGACATGAAGACAATATGGATGAGGAGCATGAGAATGAAGATTTTCATCAAGTTTTTGGAGAGTCAGATGAAGAAGAAGCTATGTTTTATGGCTTTCCCACACAATGCTATTTAATTTAATTTCTTCCTGCTACAAATTGCTACAAATCGCCAATTTTATCTGCTACAGACTGCTACAAAATGTTAGTTTTCCTGCTACAAAAGGTGCTACAAATTGATTATTAGGCCGTTCCACCACTGAACTTATATTTGAAATTTCTGGGCGCATTTAACAAATTTTTTATTCTGTTACTTGCCTAGTTACTGCACTGGGCCACTCAATTGGCAGCAAGTAATTTTCAGTGATGAATCAGAACTTGTCTTGTGGCAGGTGACAATAAGGTGTCTTTGTCTGGAATGAAAATTTCCATCCAGATTGTGTAGCTTCAATGATGAAATTCTCACCTGTGATATGCGCATGTTTAAGTGCTGCAAGGCCTGGGCATTTGTATATTACATGATACTGTGATAGCACAAACAAACTTGAGCTTTTAGGTATATCTTTTTTGCAACTATGAATCAATACTATTATACACCTGTTATACACCAAGATGACAACTATGTGTCATCATGCTAAAAGACATAAAAATATTGTGAAAATATATATATCTTAAGATAGGGAGTTTACCTATGTATATTCTGCCATATTTATTCAAATCTGCAGTGCATTATGGTCATCTGAAGTTTCACTTAAATCTTTTTAAAAGCTTTAGACTTTTTATATTTTCAAAAAACGGTGGAAGAAGTACAAGGGTCGTTCAAAGTTGACCAAGACTTTTATTTCTAGACAGGAAATATACATACCTAGAAGCATAGTTTTTCAAAGAATTCCCCCCCTGAACAGTCAGACACACAGTCAAAGATTCTTTAAGAGGCCGAAACAAGTGGAAATCACTGAGTGCTAAATCAGGACATTTCTTCCGAATGGTCTTACATCATCACCGTGAAGTAGTGTTGAGTAATACTGGGCATTAATTGCAGTACCCTTCTCTGAAAATCCACATGGATAACAGTTTTCATGTCCAAGAAGACAATTCCCCAAAACATATCGGCAGACGGCAGCACTTTGCTCTTTTTGGGTGGAGAGGAACCCTTATACTGCCACTTTATGCTGTTCATTTTGTCTTCGGTGAAGTAATGCAACCACGTTTCATCATACGTGATGATGGACTCCAGAAATGCATCTCCATCATTTCGAAACCGGTTCAGATTCTATTCACAGATTGAATGTCAAATGTCGGGGCTGCATAAATGCACAAACCTGACGGAAGAATAAATTCTTGCACAAACCTTACGGAAGAATAAATGCTTTAGAATAATTGTCTCCATACTGCCAACACCGATATTGACTGTATGTGCTATGTCACGCACTGTTACCCGCTGGTCTTCAAGGATAAGTTGCTCAACATGCGGGATATTCACCGGAGTGACTGCAGTTGGGCGAACGTGTCCGTGCGGTGCATTTGCTGAACCATTGACACCATTCATAAGCTGTTGCCCATGACAGTGTTTCTTCACCATACTGTGCTTGCAGTCTGCACCAAATTTCAGCAGGTTTCTTCTCCTTCACAAGAAATTTCATTATACAATATTGTTCCACAACACCAGATATATTGTTTGCTGCTTTTTTTTTTATACACTACTGTGCATGAGCCAAATGCAAAGGATGATGGTTACTTGCAAGGAATCATGGTCTGTCCTGCAGAGGTTATGCAGTGCTACATTGTTTCATTAATCTTTTACATATTAGTCTTGGTCAACTTTGAATGACCCTTTTATTAAAAAAAAATGATCACATAACAAAAGTGATAGTTTCTTTTTCATCTACAACTTTATGCTTCCCATTATTTTGCCTATACATAAACACAAAAGCATGGGGATTCAAATTAAAACAATGATTGGCTATGGATTAACATATTGTTAACCATAATAAGAAATTCACGGGTCTGGGTGCTGCATCAAAATGGCCCTGTGTATAATGTCGCCCATGGGCATTATGCCTGCATTACTGCCGTGTGAATGTAATCTGATTCACGATAATTAAAAGCGAACTGACGTTCATTTAGCCTGTGGTTACAGGTAGACGATTTCTGTGTAGGCTCATTACGCTGGGGAATGTTGCTGATCAAGCTGATAGGCGACGTTATCGCCAGTATTAGGATAACATTGTAAGGTGGAGCAAGTTTCTTATCTGCTGTTCAGGTAGTTTTCCTGGTGAGCTATGATCATTGGGGTATGTTTCATGCACGTGTCGTTGAGGTGTTAAATTGTTGAACACGGAAAAGCGTGTTGTCATGAGAGGTGCTGTTTGCCTGCTCTCTGGTTGAGTCGCTGGGGATGTCCTAATAGAGAGGACAATTGCCACGGTGTCCGTAATGGACGTTTAGGGGTTACAGTGATTCCTCCCTTGAGCTTATGCTATGAAAAAAGGCATCACATGACGTGTTACGTACTTTGTGTTGTTCGTAATGAAGTCCTGCCTCGATGGATCGAGGTTTTTAAACTTGTGGTGTTGGAACAATGAAGTCTGCGGTCATTTAGAGGTGCATGGAGCCTGGAGTCGGACCGTCGAGACATTATATTTTTTTTGAGCTGGCAAAGGAAACTTGTAAAGCTATAGATGGTCTGCTGGTGTCTGAAAGCCACTGAATTGGGTATATGTGCTAGCGTTAGCAATGGTAGTTACCTAGTTGCGTTGCCGAACTTGTAGTCTGTACTTATGAACCTTTTAATGCATTAGTATTATTTTAAGGGGCCCCTTCCTTAACATTTTGTGCTATTTTAAGGGGCCCCACTCAGGCTTTATTGTTTTCTTTCCCCATTAACAAGTCCTTAAAAACCCCCTGTAGACTCATCCCTGTGTGGAGGGCAATGCCATAGCTGGCCCTGTGGGATCAGCGCCCGTGGGGACGTCACAATATCATATCATTTGTTGAGGAATTGTATTTATTTTTAATTTCCTTGGGATGTGCATGAATGTTTGTTGAATTTTATCAGCATTCACTTTAGAAAGATAATTCACACTTTTCCCTTTAGAGTTGCATCTGTCTTCTTGGATGTCTCTATACCATGAGTAAATCTGTTTGTGATGAGTGGTTTTTCTTAAATTGAATTGGAATTAATGTTGGAGCTAGTTACTGAAATACATTTAGAAATTTATTTAACTCCGTGTTTCCTCATTTGAAGAGTTTTAAGAATGTTTGTCATTGTCTAGCAAGAGGAAACTGAAACATGCTGACACACTGTTGAATAAAAGAAACTTTGAGAGTTTGCTTAGGTGCGTTTTTGGTAAGTTAGATATTTCTTGCGAGAAGAAACTAGCTCGGTCACATGACTTCTTGCTGAGAACAGAAATTCTTGTTGCCGAAGTACTGAACATCTTTCTTTGCGAGTCAGACTACTCAAAATGGCATCCTTAGATGAATTTTTATCGTTGTTTCTACTAGAAATTGATAAGGAAATGATAAAAGATGACGATGAGGAAACTGTAGCACTTTTATGTTATGAAGTTATTCGCAATTTTAGGTTTTTGGTTGACATCAATACAGATTTCCACCAAATCTATGGAGGTTGCTATGACTACTGTTGGCTAGAAACTAATGGCTAGTCAGGAAGAAAATACCTAGCTTGGTAAAGTAGATTCTATGAAATTTCTGTCTTGTCGAACACGATCATGCATGCAGTGTGAGGTCGTCACTGCCTTACCGAACAGGATTTACTGGCATCTTGTGAGATTTCTGACTTACTGAAAGCACCCCTTGTCAGCTGACATATAAACTTGTATCTCTATATTTTGAATTTGTAAACTTTGTAAGGAAGTGTAATGTACTCTTCTTTTTGAATAAATTTCCTGATTTGTCATGCCTTTTTCTAAAAACTGGATTCTGTGCTAAAAGAGCATGTTATTCTTATTTTTTTCTAGATTGCACGTATGACTAAAAATCGACCGAATGGAAGCTTAGGGATTAGTTTAGAAGGAACAGTAGACATTGAAGATGGTCAGGAAGTTCGCCCGCACCATTATATTGGTTCTATTCTTCCTGATGGAGCTGTTGGGCTCTGTGGCAAGCTAAAAAGTGGTGATGAGTTATTAGAAGTGAGTATCTTTGTATAAATAGTCATGCATACATCCAGAGATATGCTTTTTTGATGTTTATTGAATAAATCTATAAATCTAATCAGTTTCTCTTGGTAGTAATATACAAATTCAGATCTGTAATTGTTACGAGATATGACTATATCTGTCCTGATTACAGTAAAACTCCTAAAATCTGGAATGTTTTGGGTTGGCTCCCGAATTCTGCTTCAGGTTTTCAAAAAAAATTTTTCATAAGCTTCTCTTAGAGCATTTATTTTTCATCTCTGATCATTTATGGTATTTGCATAAATGTTACACGCTTGAAACTTTTCAGAGAATTCACTTTTTTTTCCAAATTTCTGTCCAAAAAAGCGAAATTTTTATGATGCCAATTGGAAGAGGAGAGATGCTGTTAAGTATTTTTCGAACTACATCTCCCTTTGTGATTTTTGATCATTTATTTTTTCATCTCTGGACATTTATGATGAATGCAGACATGCTATAATTCAAAACTTCATAAAGAATTCACTTAAGGTGCATCCCATAATTATAAAGCCAAAGGGATATCTTGCTATAAATTCACAAAAAAAGTAAACCGAACAAATTCCTTTGAGAGGTACCTTCATTAACTGATAATAAAACTAAAGAAATATCTGAAGCAGAGGAAAAATTGTTTACTTTCAAGGAAAAAAAAAAAGGAACAAAAAACTTGGCAATTTTCCTGTCCCAATATGATAAAGCCAACCATTATACATGTATAATGTTACATTTTAAAAAGATTTCAAGTAAGATCGAAATAAAACTTATGCAAATCGGTACGGAGATACCCAAACTTTAAGGGGTAAACCTAGCAGATCATTTTGTCAATTGCCACAGCAGTTGTAAGTAACAGTGCCTCATGGAAAACCACTGAATGACGAAGAAAAGGAAAAATCCATGCTTTATTAGAAAAGAGACTAAACAGATCACATGCAGTTATTGACAGTTTTATCCGTTTGGGTGATAATTATGGTCAAAAGAAGTCTACAGGGCAACTGTCAAAGGTTACACCTACGACAAAACGTATGATCATCAGAGCAATTTCGAAAAATAACACGTCCATTCGTGAAATTGCAAATCAAGCCGATGTTGCAGTATCAAAATCTACTGTTGGACGGATTGTAGCATCATCCACCTCACTTGTCCTCAAGGAAAAGAAAGTTGTTCCAGCTCTTAATCCTAAGCATAAAGAAGCGTGTTTGAAGTGGGCCAAAGACCACATGTCCTGGACCAGCAAGTGGAATGAAATCATCTGGAGTGATGAGGAGAAATTTATGTAGACGGGCCTGATGGGTGGCAATATTATTGGCACGATCTGCGAAGAGAGGAGAATTTCTTCATGAAGAGACAGCAGGGTGGTGGTTCTGTGATGGCGTGGGCATCACTTGAATGGCACGGAAAGTCCCTGATAGCCTTCGTTTCTGGAAGAATGAATGCAGCTGCATATCAGGAACTTATGTCATCTCACCTCCTTCCATTTGCAGAGAACATTGTCGGTCGATACTGGTTTTTCCAACAAGACAATGCACCGGTCCACACATTACGCAGCACCTACGAATGGTTCTTTGGCAATGGGTTGCCATTATAGATTGGTCATCATGTTCCCAGACATGGATTCGATGGAGGAAGTCTGGGCTCGAGCAGTTTACAACAATGGGAAATAATACTCTAGTGTAACTGACCTAAAACAAGCTATTATTGACAAATGGGAAGAAATTTCTGTATCTGATCTTCAAACTTTGATAAATTCCATGTCAAATCGAATATTTAAAGTTATTTGTAATAAAGGAGGACCAATTGGGTATTAAATCATGCTATGTGAGTGTGCATATTCCAGCAATAAGCGATGGCTTTATCATTTTGGGACGTCAAAAAATGCAGTTCTTATGCTTTTTTTTTGTTCAAATTAGAATAATTTTCTCCTCTGTTTTATATTCATTTTAGTCATGTTTATGAGATGAAAATAAAACTGTCTCTCAAAGGAAACTGTGTTATCTCCTACTTGTATGCAGCTATACCAAGATTTTGCGTTGGCTTTATAATTATGGGACGCACCTTATTTTCTTTTCAGTACATTTTTTATTTCATAAAATTAATGTCCACATGATGAAGAAAATACTTCAGCAATCTTTTGTGTTGGTTGGCAACCATTGTGCAAATCGAAAGTGAACGTGAACACTAAATTTGAAAATCTATTTTGTTGTTTGTGAGCTTTCATTAAATGGTGGCTAGATGGAAGGAATTTTTAAAAGTAGTACATGTTTTGTTATCTTCAGTTGAAGCAGTGTTCATGTTGCAAATAAACAATCACAAGCAAGTTTTTAGAAGCCATACGCTTTTGATTGGTTGTTGCCATTTTGCTTTTGAAACTTCATTATCGTGCTGGCTTCCTTTGGAAGTGGAAATTTGAGAGAGAATGTGTATTCTCTGTGATGTTGCATGTCATGGAATGAAAAATAAATAACCAATAATCGCAAAGCTATTCCTTTCACGAAAGTGGAAGTAGAATTGGGGAGCCAAGAAAAAACTTCGCCGGAGCCGATTTTGCATTTGATGGTCCATACTAGTATGTAAGCTAAAAAAATAAATTAATAAAAGAATATTTTCAATATACAGGGTTATTCAAAATGAATGATCCAAAAACAAAATACAGGGTGATTATAATTAAAGTTTAAGTTTCAAAATGCTATAAAAAAAACCACTTAGTAGAATGACGTCCAATTGGAATGGAATGTTATTGAAGAAGGGGGAAAGCTTATGGCATAAGAAAAAAAAGTAGGTCCAAATTTTAGCAACAGATGGTGCTGTAAGCGTCAGAATATGTAAATGAAAATACCTGTCAGTGTTCCGATTGCAAACTTAGCGGAATTGAAAGCACGCATTGCGCAACACATTCTGAACGTGACGTCTGAGACACTTCGATCAGCTGTGGAACATGCTGTTTCTCGATTTCAACTTGTTGCACAGAATGCTGGACAGCATATTGAACATGTTTTGCGCCAGTCTCCCGCAATTTAAAAAAACGATTTGATGGGTGCTTTGCACACTGAACAGTACAGTTGGTTTAACGTGTAACTTACACCTTAGCCTTTGTTTTAAGATTCATTTGTCATTTGTAGTCGAAATTCTGACGCTTACAGCGCCATCTGTTTCTAAAATTTGGACCTACTTTTTTTTCTTATGCCATAAGCTTTCCCTCCCTTCTTCAATAACATTCCGTTCCAATTGGACGTCATTCTCCTAAGTGGTTCTTTTTTTATAGCGTTTTGAAACTTAAACTTTAATTATAATTACCCTGTATAGCGGTGACCAGTATAATCAAGATATTTAAAAAAGACTGAGATTAAATGAAAGGTAAACTCTCCAAGCTTCATTTGGCAATGCTGAGAAACCCGACAGTATGAAAACGCTCACTAGAAGTGCCTTTAACCACCTACCTCGACATGCTATCACAGTGGTCGTTGGGGCCAATGATGTGCCACTGATGTTGTGGCCCCCCAGATCACCCGACCTAACGGCCTGTGATTTCTTTCTGTGGGGCTACATGAAGGACGGCATCTTCGTACGCCATTACCGCATGACTTACAGAATTTAAAAGCGGCAAATTTCCCAAGCGATCGATGCAATTGGTGAAGGGGTGTTGGCACGGATGTGGGAAAATTTTGATTATCGTTTAGATGTCTGTTGTTTCACAAAGGGGTCCCATGTCGAGAGAAACTTGGAAAGTTTATCTTTCATGTGATATTTGTATTTTGTAACTATACCGATTAAACTGGTCAAAGCTACATTTTCTGTTTGCATCTTCCTCTCAAATAACAACTTATTGCCGCTTGAATACATATGAAGTTATAGGGGTCTGCAAAGTTAATGATCACTTCAGATTTAAGATAATAGCTTAATAAAAAAAATGAATTTAAAATGTAAATGTTATGAATAATAAATTAATTTAAAGCTATTAGTAAAAGTAAAATATAATCCAATTTAAAAATAATAGAATCCACATTAATTTATAATTAAATTTGCTTTTGTTTTTTGTTCCCCCCCCCCCCTCTTTTTCCTATTAGGTCAATGGGATCAAATTATTAGGTTTGAATCATATGGATGTTGTCACGATCCTCAAAGATTTGCCGATCCAAGTACAAATGGTATGTGCAAGAAAGAGAGAAGCAGCACATCCATCAAAATTTATTCCTTCGTCTTTAATCTCTGTCGATTGGCCCAGTGAAACAAAGACTGAAATAACAACCTCGTACAGTGGGAGTCTGCAGAATCTGGTTCCCATTCACGACCGGTTGTTTAAAGCTAAATCCGATGGTTCACTGGCTGTGATTCCTTCTTCGTCTTCGGTCATTGACTCTTCATTCTCCAAATTGAAGTCCAGATCTTTGGAACCATTGACTGGTTTAGCAATGTGGAGCAGTGAGCCTCAAATCATAGAGCTTGTGAAAGGTGATAGGGGTCTTGGATTCAGCATTCTGGATTATCAGGTGGGAGAAAACTTAGTCACATTTCATATAAAAGCTATGATTTTTTACTTTTTATATTAAAAAAAATGAGTGGGCTTAGAAATAAAAATGACCTAATTGTTAAAAAGAGACATCTTAAAATTCTTAAGTAAGCTTGATATTCCCCGTTATAACATTAATAATTTAAATCTGTTTTATGTCTATTACGTTTATGTTAGTTTTATAAATAAAATTTCTAAATAACAATTGATTTTGATAGTGTTCTCTCCAGAAAATTTTATATGGGAGAAAGAAAGAAATAGCTAAGTGGACAAAACCTAAAAACTACAATAATGTGTGACCCTAGCTGTAGAATTAAAAATTTTAAATATTTAATGGTAAATTCTATGGAAAAATTTGACTACTTTTTTTTTTTTTGCATTCTAATATTGATATATACTTTATTAATCTTGATTAATCAAAAATTTTTGATTTAACCTAATAGTTTATTAAAAATATCTCAGAATATTGAAAATTTTCCCCTCTGGTCCTCACCTACCTGCTCTTGAGGAAATCAGAGGTGTATGAACCATAGAAATTGCTTTTAAGGCTAGGCCCACTTATTCATTTTTAAGTCCACCTCTTTCGAAATCTAATTAACTTTTTTATGTTGTAACATGTAGAATTCATAATGATTTTTCTTTAATCTTAGGATCCAATGAATCCAAATGAAACTGTTATTGTGATTCGAAGTCTAGTCCCTGGAGGAGTAGCCCAACAAGATGGTCGTTTGATTCCAGGTGATCGCCTTATGTTCGTAAATGACATCAATCTAGAGAATGCGAGTCTTGATCAGGCAGTTCAGGCGTTGAAGGGAGCACCAAAGGGCTCTGTGCGAATTGGTGTTGCCAAACCTCTTCCTTTGCCAGAATGTTCCCACACGAGTCAGGTAAGTGGTAAACCCTTCAATGTTCTCGTTTAAATAGCAAATTTAGCTGGCTGATTTTACATTCTTGAAAATAATTTTTTCTAAAAAATAATTTTTTAAAATAATTTTTTAAAAAATAATTTTTTAAAATTATTTTTTTAAATAATTTTTAAAAATAATTTTACATAGCAAATTTTTTGAAAATAATCTTTTTTTAGAAAATCAATTCCCTGGTTATCACTTAATAATTTTTAAAGCTTCAGAGTTTCTTTTTTTGTTGCTTTTTTTTTTATAGTGATGCATTTTGTTTTTTCTTAGCTGTTGTTTATCAAAAAAATATTCCATCTCATTTGAATAAACAGTGAATTTTGTAGTGATTTTTATAACTCATTCCTATATACCAGTATGTAATTTGGAAATTTATATATTACATCTTATCTGCAGTCTTAACTATGTATTTGCATTCAGTTACATTTTTTCCGTTTCTGGTATTCTGTAGAATTGTGATAAAATGTTATGTTAAAATTTGGTTCAGATAATATTCATTATGAAGTTCCACATCATTGAAATTTTCATATCTGCTTTTACATATATTTTGCATTTTAAATACGTTTACTACGTTTTTACATTTTTCAATTTGTATTTTGTCAATTTTGAGTTGTAAACATGTGCCATGAAATTTAATTTATTTAAAATTAACAATAATGTTATTATTCTTTATCAATGCTCTCCTCGTTATGACTTATCTTCAATAATCCTTGTAGAGCAAACAAACCAATCATTTCTCCAATTTTGATTTTTGTAAATACCTTTATTTTTTCTGAAAACTGAAGCATAGCATTCATCTTGGATTTTGGCAGCAATGGATAAGGAAGTAAATGGTTTTGTATACCTAAAGGGAAAATTCTCCCGATTGAGTGATGCAATAATAAAAAGAGGGAATAAAAACTGAAGAGAATAGAAAGAAGGGTGTAGAAAGTACTTGGGATTTTATGCAGAAATCTTTTAGGCAACAAACGATCGTGGAATTGTGGAAGAGTTATTGCACACTTTTGGCTAAATTTTTCTGTTTTCCACCGAAAACCACCCAAACGTGTGGATTTCCAGTTCCGTGCACACTTTTGGCAAAATTTTCCTGTTTTCCACAGAACACCACCCAAATGTGTGGATTTCCAGTTTCATGCACACTTTTGGCCAAATTTTCCTGTTTTCCGCAGAAAACCACCCAAACATGTGGATTTCCAGTTTCATGCACACTTTTGGCTAAATTTTTCTGCTTTCCACAGAAATTACCACCCAAATGTGTGGATTTCCAGTTTCGTGCATACTTTTGGTCAAATTTTGAATACCATTGTGGTAGCCTTTGATTTTGCTCATAACAATGGTCATAACTTGATGATTATTCGCGAAAAAACAAATGATTATGCTTATACAGTCACTTAATATTGTTTTAGGAAATGCTTGGAGTAAACTGGCATAAATGTTGAATATAATAAACAAACCATATATTGAGCTATACAGAGTATTTCTAAGTGGAAGGACAAGAAGTACTAGCATGATTCTTTACATGATCACAAATTAAAAGTTCCTTATGCAAAATGTTTAAAACTAAAATGTTAAGGTTCCAAACATGTGAAGTTTGCTGAAAACTGGTGAAAATGTCATTTAATTTCGACAAGTGGAGCAGTTTATTATTTTGATAAGTGGAATAGACTGAAATGCTCTTCGATTAGGACGTTGTTTCAACAATTGAAAACGTGCAGCTCTACAGCAATAATGCGCTTTTGTTTTGACTAAACGCACTGCATCATTGTGGCACCGTACAGTACTACTTATTAACAAAGCACGACATTGTTTTTTAAAACCCCTTTGAATTTAATGAACTGCTGATGCGTAAAGTTCATAAATGATGTAACAATGTGACTTTTTTTACACTCCCAATTTTGAGTTTTCGATGTTTTCAATAAGGAACTTTTTGCTTCGATTGATTTCACGCTATGTACTTACGGTCTTTTCATTTAAACATCCTGTGTATGGGACGTCCCAACGGTATATGTCAAAAATGAAAAACTGAGTAGAGGACCTCAATACCTATGCGAATAACCCCAGTGTTTATCTGAAATGTTACCATTATGTTATTCGAAATGTTACGATTTTTGTGATTCTGTTAGTAATCTCTATGTTATTCTGTTAAAATGTGTGTTTTCGGAATGTATATTGAGGAATTTGGTTTGTGGAATTTTTCGGAAATGAAGGTTCAAATAGGAAGTTCTGAGTAATTATGAAGTTCCAGAAACCTTTGATATAAATAAATAACAGTTTCATGGTAAAATTGATATTTACTCTGAGAACAGCTCAATCATCTTAAAGGTTTCTACAGGTGGATTATTGAGAAACAACATATGTTATTTGGAAAACATGTCATTACAATAGATGTTCGAAGTGTCTGCCACCAACTTGTATACAGAATGTGCATCTTCAAAGGAAGATGGTCTTGGTCTTGAGATTGTGAAATGCTTGGCAACGTGCTTTAACGACTTTTCCAGCTTCTCTGATTTGTCGTCGCATTTCTTTTTCAGTTCGGCATTTGTTAGTTTAAGCAATTTCTTTGTAACAACCTCACACAAAGAAATCACTCAGATTAAGAAAGGGTTACTGACAAGATTGCAAAATCGTTAATATCTCCATAATGGTAACATTTCGGATAACCTACAGGATTTGGACAAAATAATACGAGGGTTGGGGCATAAGTCTTGGCAACTATTTTTTTTTTATGAGAATTCAAGCATGGGTGGAAAATATGAAATATACAGATGAAAGGACAAGGAATGGATGAAATGTACGGACATTTAACAACACGCCAACACTTTGCATTTCATGTTTATTAAGGTAGTTGACAACATTACAGGTTTTATGTTCTGGAATCTGAAGCCTGTAATATTTCATACGTTTCATGCTTCTGGAAAATTTATTCTGGAACCTAATTACAGATTTCATTTTCCAGAATAAATAACAGAAATCAAAATAGAGAACGGCTGTTTTGATATTACGAGCGTTGTTCAACTTGGGTTACTTCCACCTTGCACGGTGGTTGACTAAGAACTGATTTAACATTGCTCTCTGCACAACCTCAGGAACTCACGGAGTCATCTAATGTTGTGGAAACATACTACCAGTCCCAGCTTCCTTGAAACATATGACATTTTATGATACCATCCCTTAGCTCTGAGAAAAAAAAATAGTTGCCTTGACTTATGCCCCAACCCTCGTATGAACATTTGATTTTAGACGTTTTTGTCAAACATTTAGAAAAATGCTTAATAAATTATCCTGAAACTTCAGGAGTGTAAAAAGCATGTTACACCTCCTATATTTCAGCGAAGGTTTTGTCTCGAAGGCAAAAAAGGAACCAGCAAAAAATTGAGCAAAAAAAAATAATTTTTGGGATCACCCTGTAAAAAATAATAATGCTTGAAATGCGTTGTAGCTCTAGCATGTGCTTACGAGGCTTATTTTACTTATCTGTTCATTTGTATGAGAATAGCATGTATCTTCATGGAGATAGAAAGGTTTTTTAAAAACAATCGAAAGCGTTACCAAAATGTCTTTTGCATAATTTATTAGCCAAATGTATAGAGCTACTCTTATAAGAAATCCAAGTAAATATCTTGAAAATTCAGAACGATATCGCCTATAAAATGAGTTGAATTCCAGGTGCTCTCAAAAATAACAAAACGATAAGGGATTTTCTCCAAATTTTTATTTTTGGACCGGATCAGCGTTTTCTCTTTACACTTCTCCTTAAAGGCATAAATTACTTGGATGATTATTTGGTCAAATGGAATTGAATACGCTTGTAAAGCCAATGAGAACGATTTATGAATGAAACCAATCAAAAGTGTTAACTCCAAACTGAAGATCTCAGAAAGAGAAGAGAATTCAACTCAAAATCAAGTTTTTCGTAGTTTTGCACGCATAAAAACATGCCAAAGTGCTGTTTTCCTTGATTGTTCCTCTAATTTGTGTGCTGCTTTGCCTGTTTTTGCTTCGAACTGTTCTGGATGCTTGATAAGCGTGTCATCGTATTTGGCTGTAGCTACTTCATCATGTTCTTTACTAGCCTCAAACTATACATTTCTTTCTTGCAGCAAGTCAATACTTAACCATTTTATTGCTTGATATTGGTCATTCCATTCTGACGAACGTGTCTGGAAAAATCTCAAGCAGGTACAGATACTAGAAAATTATCAAGCAAATGAGCCCCATATTCAAAAATAAACAATAACTCTTTAAATGGAACCCTTTTATCTTTACAATACTCATCATCAGGCTCGGTGGCTCAGTGGTTGTGTGATCGCCTCTGATGCCCGAGGACGTGGGTTCGACCCCGGCCGAAGACGATGAGGATTTTTTCAGGGGGGAAATCCTGAGATCACGCACTTCCTTCGGAAGGAAAGTAAAGCTGTTGGTCCCGTGTAGTCGTTTGCCGGCTGTACGTTAAAGAATACTTGCGCGGCAAAATTTGCGGCCCCTATAACGCCATCCTGAAATGACCATGGCAGTTGAAAAGGACGTTAATACCAAACAAACCAAACCAAACGATACTCATCTGGTTAAAGGAACCAAGTCGTTTCATCAGGTCATCTATTTTATATCACCATAGTTAAAGTGGTGCTTGTATTAATGTGCTTGATGCAACTTCTTTCCTCCACCGCTCAACAATACGCACGAATCCACTTCACATGAAACCAATGGAACTACGAAGGAACAGCAGATGACAATTGAATGGATTCTCAAGTTTCTAAACAAACTTGATTTTAAAAATAGATTATTAAAATTAGCTAATTGTCATCCAGTTAAAAAAAACAACAACCATTAATTAATTAGTAATTAATGTTTAGTAATTAATAACCATTTCTTTAATTTATTATTTTATTTTATTAATTAATTCGGTAATCTTCGTAAATGATGTCATGTATTCGCAAGTGAAACAAGGGCAAGGCTATCTAGTGATCTAATAGGGCTAGCGGCTGAGAATATATTGCATTGGAGAGAGGATATGTATTGCAGTGCTTCATAATTTTAAATAAAATAAATGTTCATGGATGCTTACCTCATTTTATATTATTTCAAGATGAACAAGTGCACAGCAAAATTAAAGTTTTGTGCTTAATATTACTCTGCTGTAACTGCAATTCTTTTGCAATCCCATTAACGATATATGTCTAGCCGCGCGGCGGCGGCAGCTTTACCATCATGTATTTTTACTTTTCACTACTGGTTTGAACGAAGTGCTACTGCCGTCGCGCAATGCCATCGCTTTGAAGGTATGCTTGCATGCAAACAAATGGTCTCTGATAGAACTTCATATGGTTCCCTCGTAAGTTCAAAACTTTAATTTTGCATTGGATTTTTGGCAAAACTTTTACAAGGACCACGAAGCAATTTTGTATTCTGAAAGGAATTAGTGCGCTAAGAAATAAATATTGTGCAGGTGTAGACAGTATCATATCCTTGGCTCTGTTCCCTGTGCCATTGCACTCTTTGAGATTTTGCCTGTAAGATTTAAAATAGCCAATTGTTTGAAATCAAAACTTTGCAGAATTTGAGTTTCGAAGACATAGGTACCTGTTTACCATCTTCAAAATTGGAGATACGGTAGTAGAGCTGGGGCCCACTGGACTGAAAATTAACATTGGAAAATATGGGAACAGCATAAACTGTCAAGTCTCCATTCTCTCTATCAGGATGAGGTGAGACAGAGGTATAGATGCGGTCAGAAGTCACCTATTGCTTCAAGAAAAAAGTATCATTTCTTCCTAATTGCTTCACCCTCTTTTCTTATAGCCAAATACAACACTGTATCAGGCATTAATTTTTCCACTTTTAAAGTGATGTGATTTATGATGAGGAAGTACTGAGTGAAAACTATCCAACTCTGTAAGTGAGAACGGATTAAACCGATAACAGCTTTTTGACTCAGTCGACATCACTTTTGGAAAAAAATGGCCAGAGAGAGAGAATACCATAAAAGCACTGTTTTTCGCTTTTCAAAGCAGTTTTTTATGTTGAAATAATGGACAAAAATTAAAAATGTCCACAAAAAAGTGTTACTTTTACACTGCCTGCTGAATAGAAGTGGACACTTTCGATTTCAGACATTTTGACGAATTATCCTGAAACTTTGGGGATGTAAAGAGCATGTTACACTTCATATATTTCAGTAAAAGTTTTGACCCAAGAAAGACCAGAAACAAATTGAGCAAGCTTGCATATTTCGATCTCAAGTGTGGTTTATCACAATTTTTTTTTTTCACTTTTATCTTTTTTATACACTTATGAAAAGTTTCATGCTAACTGTAAATTGAATCGCCTATCTTTAATGTTTATGTATAAAATTCGTCACAATTTGGTGAAACAAGAAGCAATAGGGCCACGCGATCAGCCACCACGGGAAAAAAATTATATTAAAAAAAAAAAAATATTCGTTAACATCATTAATTCTCGATATCACCCTTGTAAGGTGCACTATAAAAATACTAAACATTTAGGGAGGGGGAAGGAAAAAAAAATAGGACGAGTACTCAGTGGCAGATCTAGAACTTGGTTAAGGGGGGGGGGGGG